>JAOBRD020391220.1:0-19583 GCA_027575215.2 Hydrozoanthus sils
CTAATTGAAGTTGGATGGAGTGTAAACTCTCAGTTTTAAGCTTAAGATGTTTTACAGAACTTTAGAGAGAGAGAGAGAGTTTAGTTGAGCCTGTTATTGAAACTGTTGTTTAGCGAAAGCGGACTCGCAACTTTTTTTTAACTTCAAATATAAGTTCTAAGACCCCTTTCTTAAAACTTGTTTACAGTTTCTATAGTTTTAGAGCTGAGAAATGACAACACTGCTTGGCCTTGCCAGCTTTATAGCGTCTTACCCGAGATAAAAATAGAAACATGCCGTCATGGTTTAATACAATACGTCCATGCCGGAACCAATCACGACGAACCAAAGCCGTTGCTGTTTTGCATAATGAATGCATTGGGCGCCATTTTAGAAAATCATTTTCATAACAAAATAGATTATTTATGCTGGCTCCGCATTTTAATCGTGAGTTTGGAAAACAAAAGAGATAAACAAATCCACCGCATTTTATTCATGAGCTATGACATCATCCCAGAGATAATTTATGCGCGCGCCCCACTTGTGCCCCCAAAAAGGGGGTAATTCGGTGCATACTATACTACTACTGTATGTTAAACACTTACCATTGGATTTCTTTTTTATCTATCTATTTATCTATCTATTTATCTATCTTTTATTTGGTGGTGGTTGCGGTTCCTTTACTTATTTTGTATGCTTTATTTATTCGCTCAAGTCAGTGGATCATGACCACATTAGTCATTATTGCTGAAAACAAAGAAAATGCTTAACAATATTTTAACTTGATTTCTCTCAATGAATCTTAATAAGAAAAGCTTTGTGTTGTATGGTACAATCAAGAATTGCTCGTTGAGTCCCACAAGAATCAAAAACAAAAGTCTAACTCTGTCAGTCAATAGAAATTCTGCTTATTACCACTGTGCAAACATTTATGGCGATCTGATGCGAACTGGCGGAGCTTTAGTTCTTTAAATCGGCATTGGCTATGCATTCTAATTTGAATACTGTGAATTGCAATGTTTACAGCTCTATCTAAAATTGCTCGTAAATACTCTAAAAATCCAGAAACCAAAAATCTAACTCCGCTAATCGATGGGGAATATCCCTTAGGGTGTTGTGGAAAGGTTTATTGCGATATGATGCGAACTGACGGAGCCTTAGGGTTTTTTCAAGAAACGTCGCCCCTCAACAACAACAACAAGATTATCAGCGTCTCGGGACCAGTACCTGGTCCAACAGAATACCATTGTTAGAGCCCACTCAATACTTTATGAAATAACTAAAAACTTACTACATGATTATCATACACTTAATGTTGAGCTTGCTTTGATGGACGACATCAGTACGTTGTCTCCTCCCCTCCCCCCACTACCGAATCCTTTTCCCCCTTCCTCCACCCCCTGATGAATTTAAGGTCCTGATCGGCAGAAAATAATCATGATCAAAATATAAAATAATTTTTCCCAGATTGGCCCTAAGAAATTTTCAATCAAACACAGAACATCTGAAGTCTGGTTCAACTCCTACATACTTCTGACACAAATTTTGACTTATTTAGATTCATTGCTTTTTGCTTAAAATTAATCGATCCTACCTCTAACAGGGCTTTTGCAAATATATGCTCTGTAAAGATACGAACACGGCCCGTCATTATACTTTCCATACAATTGAGGAAAGATTTCTTCTGATTCAAGAGTTCCACAGTTTTCGATTCGACCACCGTTTGGTTCTCCAGGTTTCCATGGTAAGTATGTTACGTCTGTCCCATCCGTGAATTTCCATGTTCCTTCCGTTGCATTGTCCGTCATTCCAATCCTGTTTTTATCCAAAATTTAAAATAAACGAAATTTGCCTTTAGCCTGATTTAAAATTTTATGGTCTTATTTAACGAGATCGGCCTGCTTTTAAAAGCAAAAAAGTGTCCGAAGCGAAAAAAGAGTAAGAAAAAAGGAAACTGAAAATGAGGGGTTGGTCCAATGTGCCAAAACATAGCACGGACGTGAAGGTTACAAAAACTGTTTACGAGAACACATGTTAAAGGTTTTCGGTTTTTCTCTGACAGTGCTCAATGTCGATGCAGAGCAAAACATGGCAAATGGCAGCTTCGACAAAACGAGTGCCAGCATACATGGAAGTATATATGTAGACAAAGAACAGAAAAAGGGTCTCGTGGAACTAACAGGAATGGAATGTTTCAAAAAGTGAATTTCAAGCATGCCTATGTCAATGGATTGGATCAATTAAAGGGTTAATTAAGAATTTAGCAATATTTTGAAAGAAACTAGATTAAAAAGAAAAAAAAACAGCACTAATAATACGGGCCTGCGCAATAGCCAAAATTCGAGGTTCGTCATTTTTCCTGTGACAAAACTCGGCCTACGGCATTTCGTGTGGGCACTATTTTTGTTCGATTCAATCTCTCTAGTCTATCATTTGAATTGAATTTGAGGTACTATCCTATTATGTGTGTGTGGTCAGTGAAAAAAAAATCAAACAAGCGTAGAAATATAGCTTGAAGTTAGAGCGAAACTAAAGCTAATTCAGCTTTTTGATTAAATTCTAGTCATGTCTTGATAGTCTTAATTCTAATCAATTAGCAAATTTTAGTTTCCAAACACTTGCAGGTTAGTTAGTCTATTTAATAGGATTTAAGGATTCCCAGCGTTGAGTCTTATGGGGATTTTAAATGTTGCACGCGCAACAACACTCGATCGGCTAGATTTTGCCAAACAATAGAGTAGTCCCTTTTCCTGTTTACGCCCTATATATATATATATATCTGACACGTCAAAATGAAAACGGTCTCACTAGGCACTGGATCAAATTAGCCTGACCCTGAACGTACAGGTCCTTTGGATCTCCGCCCCGCCCTTCATTAAATCAAGTATAAATATTTTAGCCACACTTAGATTTTAATTTGTTGCCAATTTGACAGAGCTACGGCTGCAACTACCAGTCAGCAGTCAACAGCCTGGCCCTCACAGGTAGGTACAAGCTAAGCACGGTCACACCCCTTCCTGTTAAGGTAACATAGTTTTCGGTGATAGAGGCTGTAGGTAAACTGATCGTTGCAAAGGGTCTTCACAAGGGAAGGGCGCTAGATAAACGACAACCTTTTACCGTTATTTGTTTCGTGAGGACTGACGTCTTCTATCATTAGGAGGACACACCCTTTTGCTGTTAATCGGTAACATGAGCTGTGGGTAAACTGGTCATTGTAAAGCGTCTTTGAGTATATTCACAAGGGAAGGGCACTAGATAAATGACAACCTTTTAGCGTTATTTGTTTCGTGAGGACCGACGTCTTATATCATCAGGAGCTGAAACAGTTTATGAAAATAGATACAACTGGACTTGATACTTCATCACTCACCTGTACTGTCCTACATTACGTATTGCGTTCTCACTAACAAACTCCCATTCCTCTTTATCCCGTATATCGACAAGTGTCCCCCTTCTTCTCAAACAGCCCTCTACCGCAGCATTCCAGTCAACATTGCGTTCAATGATCCATAGATAACAATGGTTTTTAAACAGACCCCACTTACTCCCTGCTGGGCAGAGCGGTTCGTCTAAAACGTAAAAAAACATAAATGATATAGTAAGGAAAAGTACACACCGGTGTGAAGTGATGTCCCCGCACAAGCCCTTGCGAATAACTGAACATTACAAACGTTTTTCTAAAGGGTTTCTGAAGCGGAATTTTCAAACAAGTTTAAAACAGCTAGAATTAAAGTTCGACCAGCATCGTTTCCGCTTAGACACTTGATACCAGTTTTTAAAATAAATCTCGCGGAGAATTTACGAAGACAAAATGCCTTATTTATCGCCAAAACTGAGAAAGTTTTTAAGCTCATTAGATGTGTGTGATGTCACATTTTTATAAAAGTTGGAGATCAATCTCACTTTCCCGGTCAAATTCGTATGATCATGGCGAAGTTTGCGTGGCTCATGCCCAAACTCTCTAGTTCATTGTAAACGCTAGTATAGAGTTTTGAATTTTACTCGCACTGAATTCACTATTTTGAAAGCCTACTTCCGATACTTAAATTGGTCAGCTAAGCACTTTTGTCCATTTACATTAAAAAAGAAGTGTCAGAAAACCCTTAGAGCTTTAAAAATACCAATGACAAAATGTGATTTCAGTAGCACTTTAAATGCAGTTACCACTCAAACTAAAACTGCAATACAACTGTAACAAAGATATTCTCATATAGTTTAGCAACTCAGAAGAAAAGAGATTGCCCAAAAAGACACTACAAAACTCAAAACTGTCTTCCGAATGTAATTGTATATTGGTCAAGAACCAATGTATAGTTACCAGGGAAACAGTTAGTTTTGTTTTCCCGAGAGTCCCATTAGGACTCAACAAAAAACAAAACTAACTTGTTTCCCGAGGGACTATACATTTAGTGCTTTGTTATGCATTTAGTCTTTTAGACTTTTTTTTGGTGATATGTTCGACGCGTGGGCAAGAACCCGGTCGGGATACATTTGAATTTGATCAGGGGCACGTGACCAAGAATAAGCCAATCAAAGTGCTCATTTTGTAAAGTGGAAGTCTATTGGAGGATATAATGTCCTTGGCTGATAGATTTTGCTCAAAAATTTCAGTTGCCTTCGAATAGTTCGTTTCTCGGCGAACTATTCATTTTTCGGACAATCTTTCAGCCGCGAAGATAATATCGTCCGATATACCGGCCGCCGGATGTCAGCGGCGCAGAGGCCCAGCGGCTAGCGTGTTCAACTCGTAATCTTTCTAGCTAGCTATAAAGTTAGTTTTTGACTGCAAGAATAACACAGAAAAAGATTATAAGAATTCCCGCGATATTCACTCATCAACACAATTACAAGCACTGTTCAATTTCGGTAAAGTAGAGCTTAGAAATATGTCTTCGTCAGCAGTCGAACACATTCAACTAACCTATAATTACTTTTATTAGTTATAGTACCAGACGTAACCATAGCTTATTGAAATGCGTTCGACTGACGACGAGATTTTTCTGAGGTGTTTTGCCGTCTTAAATGAATGTGAATGCACTGATTACTGTATCCCGGAGGGGGGGGGGGAAGGGGGGATAATGGGTACTCGTATATTTTAGGGGTTAAAACTGCCAGTCCAGTATTTTTTAGGGGTTGTTTAATGAAATCCTGTGTTAAACCAAGAGCCTGGTATTTTTTAGGGTTTAAAAACGTGTGTACTGAATAAGCCAGTTAAGACAAAAGCCTTTTTTTTTACTGCATATCACGTACCGCGCAACGCGAGGGTATTTAACGCCGACCGTACCGGCTAGCTACCCAGGGAAAATTTTCAGATTTCAATTGGTATTTTTTAGGGTAATTTTAAAACCAAGGGTGGAAAATTTTTATCACTTGGTATTTTTTCGGGTATTTTGGGGACTTTTCCGACGGTTATCCGGCCTACCCTTTTGAACCCGAAGTACCCCCCCCCCCCCCCACCGTACTGGATATGGTCAGGCAGAATCGCTAAATTTAGTAGTCGCTAAAAATAGGAAGCTTACTCATGGTTTCAGTGATATATCCGTGTCATAGTTTTACCTTTTTAGAATATTGAAAATACCTTGAAAGAGAATAGAAACTTAACACAAAATGAAAACAAACTGGGGCCGGTTGTTCGAAAGTCGATTAACTTTAATCCAGGATTAACTCTTAACAAAACCTATTGGTTGTCATGGTAATTAACCCTGGATTAGGGCTTATCGTCTTTTGAACAACTGGGCCCTGGAATATGAATTTGCAGTCAACAGAGTGATAACTCTAAAAGTAAGAGTTCTCAAAACAATTTATGAAACATAATGGCAATGTGCACAAATTGTTGTGCACAGCTTTTGAAACGACTCAGTCCTCCATTGGGTTATCACACGGAACTCCATTCGCCAAAATTGTCAAACCACAAAAGTAGGTTTCCGTCAAAAGTTTTAGACTTTCGCGATCCACAAAAGTTTCTTTCTGCTAAACATAAAAACTGTCCACAAACTCCCGCCATTCTTGCACGTTTCCAAACCTTGAACGTTTCCCACCTCAAGTACTAAACAACAGGACAGCTATTGCATCGATAAATCACAAGAAAATTGTATTGCTGACTGAAGCAATAAATCAAATGCTATGACACAAACTTCCTTGACGATCAAGACATCCGTTGAAAAGAATCTTCGAGAGTTTATAGTTGTGTACAGGTAGCGGTCTCAAACTTGATTTATGAGGACGTTAATTTAAGGGAATAAAACAGTCTTGCGCGTGTTTCTAGACAAAAATAGAATGCGCTATGACATAGCAGAACACGGGAAAAGTGTTGAGAAGAAAACGAAGCAAAGCCGAAGCATTTTATTAAAAAGAGTTTAATCTCGTGGTGTTTCTTGAATTATAACGGTCGGTAAATCAAAAGATTTATTCTTTTCGTTTCTTGTTATTGCTCGGGAATTTCACTCATGACTTATTTTTAAGGGGTCAGAGCTAAGGAGAAATTAACTGATGATATTCCTGTTTTGCGATCAGTTAATGACATTCTTTGATAAAAGGCGGTTGAATCTGATCTAGACAAAAATTCTTAAGCGGAACTCCCACGGCAACGAGCAAAAGCCTGGAGGATGTAAACAACTTGAGGCAACGCCAATTCTTAGTATCCTGGCATTCCGAAGCGGACAAAAATTCAATCAACGAGAGGAAAGAATTCCCTCGGGCGTTGAAAGCTTTTGTAAAGCAAAATGCTTAGCTATGCGTTTACTAGAACGTTTATGCAGTTTTACTCTGGCGAAGGTCACAATCAGTGATCAAAAATTTAGTAGATTTTAAAGTTTTTAATACGTTTTTAGTAACTTTAAAATTTTTTATCTAGACCAGATTCAACCCCCTTTTGTCTAAGTTCTTCTTGAATAATTAAAACATGGCGCCAGTCATCATCCGCATGAGATAAGTGTATAAGAACTCACGTACACTAGCATGCACGAGCTAGCTCGGAGTACACGCTTTTTTTATAAGAACAACAAGGCTCAGATTGAGAACAAACTGAGGCTAGGGCTCGAGGGGCTCGAGGGCTATTTTTTTAAGAAAAAAAAATTACTGAGCTTCAATCTTTAACTGATTAATACAGAATGAATATGAAATGCTTCGATATAATTGTGGAAGTGGATCCGCGATATAGCAAAATGTTCATTGTCGATTCGTTGAACATTTCAGCTTTTTGGTTTTCTTGTTTTTTCTCTGTTATGGCGATTTCATTTTCCTTGATGCATAAAAACGCCAATAAGGTTAAAATATCAAAATGGTACTTCAAAGTTAAAAGGTAGTTTAAAACAAACGTTTTCGACTCATAAGGTCATCTTCCTTGAGTATGATATAAAACTAATAGGCTTAGTTTTTCTTTGATTTAAACACACATAAAAGTAAAACAATTTAAGAAAAAAATTGAGGCTCAAATCGCCTCAGCCAAATCTACTGGTTCTTATTAATAAAATTGTGTACTCCCGGAGTATTCCCAGATCATTTGGCTAATTGCCTTCATCCCCGAAATTCATGTGCGTTCACATTATAAATATATTAAATAACTCGAGTGATTGATTCGATAAAGCTCGATTGACATTAATGTAGATGGGGTCAAACTGTTACTTGTTGAAGGTTACTGTTTTTTATATACCTGTAAGAACTGCTATTTGGTAAATGAAAAACACGCGATGTAAAATTGTTATCTGCAAACTTTAGTCAAAAAGCCCACCGAAAAACAAAGAATGTTTAGATTTTCATACTGAGAGTACATCAACCAGTGTACAACATAGTTTTAAAGTAAAAGGCAGTGAAACTCTATTTTAAAGCAATGTTTCTTTTGTGCTATAATGATTTAGCCAAGCATCGAGCTCCAAAACAAAATCAAGAAAACGTTTTAGTTTGTGATATTCCCCACATGGAATTCTTTTTTATATAACTAAAAACAAAAATGTTTTAACTTCAAGGGAATGACTGAATAATCTGCCAAAAAAGAAATTAACTTACTTATGAAGATATGGTCGATTTTAAAATTAATGAGATTAACGGTCTAATAATTTCGCAATTAACATCTTTCTGCGCTCAATTATGCATTTGAACTCTCTAGTTCTTACTCGGATCGTTACTTAATAACATTGTATAAATTAGTTGCAATAATAAATGTTCTTCACCTTTTCTCAGCCTGAGCATGTTCTAAAAAGTGTTTAGTTTTTAAATTTTTGGTAATTTTCAGCCTCATGTTCTTATAAAAAAGGTTCTTATACCAATTTTAAAAATTTGCCGTACGTCAGTTTTACTCATGTCCTTTGTGTTTACTTCGGTTTTGTTATCACCCTTTATTGATTTTGCTAAATAGTAATCTGTTTCATGAATTTCATTGTACTTTTTATAAGTTTTTTTACCAAACCGTGTTTAATTCGGCAAAAATCCTACCAGTGTGTTACTTCTCTTGAGCATGCACACAGATTTTATCATTAAATTTTTGTTTTTGTTGACCAAAATTTAGTTTAATTATGTATGAAGTAATACAATTCTTACATTAAACTTATTGCTTCTGACTGAAGCCACTACGCACACAAAAGGCTGAACTTTGAGCCGAAATTCAAGAATAATTTGAGATAAATGGAAGGACTCTACTATTTGAATCTTGAGCCGAGGGAAAAACCAATTTATACCAACTTCCGCACAAAAAATAACCTACATAAAATTTTACTTACCTATCTGTGAATTGGTAACCCGGATTTCAGAGATGGATATAAATAAGACAAAAAAAGTCCCAACTGGATAGTGATCTCGAGTGTGTATAGAGTTCATAGCCCAAACAGCCTAAAGTGTTGACTCTTAACTCAAGATTAAACTCAACAAACATCTGGCCGAGTTTTATGCCATGGCCAGAACGAAAATATGCTTAATATTGCTTTCGATTTCTTGTTTACGTAAGCAAACCCACAAGATCACGTGAACTCTTCTTTAATTCCTGTTTGTGAAAAGGGTCCGTTGTTTCTTTCAGAACCTTAATGGTTCCTGTAGTCTTCGTGCTTGTAGTATCAGATATTTTTGGAAGTTTTTCTTTTCTTGAGCGTAAAAACTCTAAAACTAATGATACCAGTTTTTATTCACTTTCTGAAAAGATCGAATTTTAGATGTCGACATTTTTCTAACAATACGTAAACAATCTCTTCGAAAGACTTGACAGAACTCAATTCAAGTTTTGAATTGTATTGTATAGTATAGGGAAGCCTCACTAGCTCACATATCTTGACATATCGATTTTGCTCACAAGAAACTAGAAACGTCAAAAATATTAATCGGTGTTTTTGTGCTCCGAAAACATTGTAAAATTCTTCAAGGTTAACAGAGAATACGTTCTACGACTTTATTTTAAATGTCTTCGATGAAGTCTCCATCAAAGTCAGTTTTATCATTAAATGCTTCGCCGATAAAGACTTTGTTCCGCTCAAACTTCTGTGAGTCTTCAAATTAATAAAACAGTAGTCTTTTAAACTATGAACGAATGCAATAAGCAAAAAACTTTGAACACGCTACATCAGCTGTGAGCAGTGACCGAGAGCTCAACAGAAACGAACTATCTTGCGGCTGATGTATTTTTGATTAAAAGAAAGCTAACATTAAGTGAACTCAGTGGTTTTATGGATTTTTTAAATTGTAATCTTAATTAAATTATTGTGCCGAAGTCAAGAAATAAAGTTGTTGTTGTTATTATTATTATTATTGTTATTGTTATTATTATTATTGTTATTATCATTAATATTATTATTTTATCGATTTTTTGGCTCGCTTTAAAGAATATTCGATACTGAGTTTTTGAAATTAAAATCACAGTTCCAAATCGAATAGTGTATAAACATTATTTTGAAAGATATATAAAGAACACCCAGCCGCGAGCAAGTCTAATGACAGCGTTGAAAGTATAATGAAATTAACAAAGACACCGTTTTCTCACAGCTGCACTATACCGCTGCCTTTAGCTGCTATCAAATCATAAGTGCACAATGTAGTCTGCACAAAACCTCAGGTTTGATCCCAGACTACTATAAAGACAACATAAATTTTGTGAAAAACACATAAGGAACGGAACCATGAATATAAGGCAAAATATGTTTCAAATCCCTTTCCAAAATGTTTCCAAAAAATCCAGAGTTTTTAACAAAGATATCGAATTTTCCCACGACGTGTCACAGAAAACAACAACAACAACAACAACAACAACAACAAACGTTTATTATTTCACCTTGAGTGTATGTATAGTAAGTAAACAAATAATTAAAATTACATATAAGCCAGTGCTGACTACCCGGAATAACCATGAGGGGCTATCTAGCCGGGAAGCCAGAATACATTTCGAATTGTACGTGTTTATATCAGCGCAAAAAATAGAAATAATATCAAAAAATAATAAGAAAAACAATAATCTAGTCAAAGAAAGAAAACATAACATTTATACTTGTTTATAAAAGCATCAGAAATAATAGAAATAATAATAATAATAGAGGAAATAACATTTCGGTAAATTGCTGAGCTTTAATAGTGTTTAACAAAGCTTTCTCAGAGTCTGGCTTTGAAGGCTTTAAAGGACAGAGATTTTAGACTTGCATCTAGCGAACTCCATGTTTTTGCACCGGTAAACTTGATGCTGAAAATGACATAGTTTGTTCTTGCAATTGGTAGCACGAAGACGTGATTGGAAGAGAGCCTTGTGTTATAGTTTATGTACTTCACTGAGGGACTGAAAATAGAAAAAGGTGTAATTCTGACTGCCCGTTTTTGTAGAAAGAAAAGGGGTTTTAAATTTGTTGCGTATGTGTTACCCTATGCAATCAAACTGTAAGTAAGGAAAGGATACATGGGTGAATAGTAGAGATTGATTAGGAAATCGATATCAAGTCCAAGATAGTATCGAAGTTTTGATAGAACGCTGATGCTTCTCTCAATTTTCTTTGAAACGGAATTCACTTGCTTTTTCCATTTGAGATGAGAGTCAAGCATGCCTCCGAGGTATTTGATACTGTCCTTTTCATTTAACAAAATATTATTTGTATACAGATTTATTGAAGAAATAACTTTTTTCTGTGTTGGATGAAATAAAATAAATTTAGATTTGTCAAAATTTATTGAAGGTTTGTTAGCGCAAAGCCAGTCATGAACAAGATTTAGCTCTTCATTGACAATTTGTTCAAGTTGTGATAGGTTGTTATGACTAAAGAACAAATTAGAGTCATCTGCAAACAAGTATAGATCAAGAATACTAGAACAGTAATTGAAGTCATTGGTATAAATTAAGAACAAAAGGGGCCCAAGAACTGTTCCCTGGGGTACACCGGTGTTAATGTAAGCTTCATGGTAGTTCGCGTCTCCGACAAAGGTGAATTGTTTTCTATTATTCAAATATGAAACAAACCATTCTTTTGCAATACCTCTGATCCCATAGTGCTCTAATTTTGTCAACAATATTATAGCGATACAGTTTTCATGTACATTTTGAGTTTTTACCTTTGTTTTTATTGCATATGGAATTTGTTAAAGATCACACAAACTAGTATTAGAACTCTTAGTTCTGGTTTCATAAAATATGATCACATAGAAACAGGAGTACTAATATTCATTTCGAGAAACGTCTAGAAGCTGATAGTAGTTTACCTTGTCAATATTTTAGAAAAACGTAATCACGCTTCCGAAAATCATTTATTAATGGACATGAAAAGGCCTAAATTAATATTAGTTTAATGATAAAGTTTTAGCAAGTTAACTAAAGCACTTCGTGACTTTCTGGATTTTAGTTACAATATACAAATCAGCATGAAAGTTAACTAAAGCGTTTCGTGACTTTTTGGATGGTAATCACAATATATGAACTAACACGGAATTTTAGCCAAAATGCTGAGTAAAATAAGTTATATTGCATCAACCGAAAACATTTAGAATAAGTAAGGATCTAGTTTAAGGTTTCTTCAACCCTAGTAGTTTTAATTACTAAATGAAGTAATTAATTTAGTGTTTTCTATACCAATAACCTAATTCAATCTAAAGAACAGACTTCTAGTTGTGTATGCTATATATCAGATCTTTTGAAATTAAAGTTATTTCTATATCGGCAAATCTTCCTGTTGAACAGCCCGAGTATTAAAATGCAGTTCATCCACAAAACTCAGAACTTTCCAAAAAGTCAGTTCCGGCGCATCTGCACAATCTCGAGTTTTCTGCGTCCGGTGTAATCTGCGCACATGTTTGGGTTTTTTCAAGTCGCCATAATTCATTATTCATTGAAGTAATATGAGTATACTAAATGTGAACAGAGCAGAAATAGAGTTGACAAAACTAACCTTACAATTAACTTGACTAAGAACATTTACCAAGCTTTGATATAGATCTAGATGAATGCAAGAACCTGAAGAAGTTCTCGCAGAAAAACAAGGAGGCGTCTTAATGTCTGCTTGACACATCTCGAAACAGTCAACATTGTGTTAAATCGAAAAATTTACGTAAATTTAAGGAAACTTAATGAAAATCGGCGTTTAGTCGTCTTTTTAAAAGAAATTCAAGACGGTTCCCAAAAATTTTGCGAATTGCGATGCGCTAATTCGAACCCTGTTATTATTGCTCTACAGTTTTTGAAAAAGTTGGAATTCGATTTGGGCCTAGAGCTACTGCTAAAAAATTAGAAATGATTAAAAGTTCTTACAAGAATGTTTCGAGCTCATTCGCCGATCTACGGCATCATCAGGAAATAAATAAATAGTAAATAGCGTAGCGGAATTATAGATCTGAACAATATTATAAAATTCTCGCAATAATTGCACAACCTTGAGCCAATACTCAGTAACTTCAACAAACTAAGTGTCTTTCTTAATCTGTGTCACCAACTATATATTTCACTCCAGCGAAAGTACTGCACCCTAAGTTTTAATGTCTAGTAGAACCAATACGCGGTCACTGGGAAGCCCGAGTTTAAGCCTAAACGGTAAATAGTTTAATTTAAAGAACAGTACGCAATATTTCAGATCTTTTGAAATTGAAGTTATTCTTATATCGGCAAATCTTCATGTAAACAAGATAATAAGGACACGATTTCGCATTAACATTATATTAGTCGCAGTTATCAATATATTGTAACTTTTCCGCTGTCTTTGCGAGAGACGCTTTTAAGCAGAGAAAAACAACTTTTACTACATGGATAAAAATGGCAAGATCCTATAAAAAGAGGACGAGAAAACAATAGCATTATTCGTAAATGTAGTTGTAGCAGTTCCAGTAGAAAGAAAACGGTAACAGTAGATGCTGCTGCTCTTTAACTACAAGGAAAATAAAGCGAAAAAAGAAACACAAGATGAACACAAAGAAAGCAGTTCGTTATATTTGCTGTGAGAAACCGGTCGATTTCCGTACCCACTGCGAAAGCGTAAGTTAATATTCTCCGCTTGTATACGAGTTCATTTTTGAGTAGATTATTGTGCTCTATTTTTCTTGTGATTATTGTGCTGCGCGATTTTAAGAGCTGTTATTATTTTACTTCTTCGCATAACATTTATCCTTGTTTTTCTGTTACTTGTTTATCCTTTGAGGTGTGTACCTTTTAAATTTTATTGTTTGTTAAGGCAAAACTGCACCTGTTTATAGCCAAATTTTGATATTCAATTTGCTTGCTATAGTTGTTATTTACCTGTGTTTTTATTTTAGATTTGTTTAATAGCTATTGTCTATGTCAAAATTACCTCGTTTCTTTCCCTCTAAATTTTCCCCCATTAAAACTCGAAGTAGAACTAAAGTAGATTCTCTGCAAGATCACTGCAACGGTAATCGTGTTAAATCAAGTCCCCAAGAAACTGTGGCTCCAAGCGCTGCCAAAATTGTGAGCCACACCTCATTACATTCGCTTGGTGGATCACATTCTACCTCATCTTCAACGAGTGACCTATCGGACAGCTAATCTACACAAATAATTTCTCCATTGCACTCGTCGTGCTGCTCTTCACCACCACAACCTATTTCCCTTAAGAAAACCCATGCCATTTCTTGCAACTTCTTCAAACGCGAATTGAAGGACACGATAAGTTTCTCCAAAAAGCCTCTGGTAGCCACACCCATTACCTATTTGAAGACCACTCCCCTTTACCCCTTTAACACGATAGTCAGCCGCACACCTTGCCTGAGAGTACCAACGCTGCTAAAGGTTCTGGTATCACAGCCCACGACGCAGACGCAACAGTACACACAACAAGTCATCACATCAACGTTGACCAACCACCCTCGCACCTCCCCCCTTCAAGCACTATGGCCGTCCACGCAGACATTCTTGAAGCCCTCCAGACCCTTCAGGATAACCTTGGTAAACAGGACGGACAACGCTGCGTTTTGGGAACACCCACATTGCAGCTTAAACTGTTCCACGGCCACCGACAAGACGATATATTCGCTTGGATAGTTAAGTTCAACCTTTTGGCAGACTTAAATGGTTGGTCACCCAGAAGAAAAGCTAATGCTTTACCGTTTTACCATCTTCCACCCGATATCCAAGAAGATAGCACTAGAAGACCCCAAGGCCAGGTTAAGTAATGCCCTACTTCAATTCCTGTTTAAACAAGAGCTCAACAACCGTAAGCAAGCCCCGACCGAATCCCTCGGAGACTACTGCAAAGACATCTTTCAACGGTGCCGTCGCCTCGACATAAAAGGAAACAAAGTCCGTGACATCTTTATCCAGGGTCTCCGACCAGAAATCAAAAGCCACGTCATTTAAAATTCCCCTAAAACCACTAAAAAAGCTGCCACCTTAGCCCGCCTGAAATCTGCAGTTACTGAAAACTATTCTGACCAGAGTTTCCTTAAAGTTAAAACGTTGATGGAAGATATCAAGATATCACTGAAACCTAAAACCGAACTTCAGGAACTTCGTGATCAATTAGCAGAGCTCAACATTCGTCGACGAACACAAAATCTCCCCTAACCAAGATCCAAGAACTTCATACCGAAATTGAGAAAGTTAAAACATTCCATGTCTCCTTCCCGTCTCGCGGCATACGACAACGACCAAACCCAAACCAGAAGATCCACTGACCAACGCTCCACCAGTCCGTCATACGTCTACAGATTGCGAGATTACGACGACTGCAAGAACAGATGGACCAACTTCAAATGAGAAACAACCGCTTCGACACGGGACGCACCTATAACCCAATAGAACGTAACCAACGCACCACCTCCGGAGAAGTAATTTGTAATAATTGTCTTCGGCTTGGCCATAAAGCACGGAACTGCCGTGGATTACTCCGTGACCCACGTATACCACAACAATCGCGCTCCAGTCCCACGACTGGTTTTTCCGGACGGCCTGCTCATCCCCAGTCTAAATATAAACGCTGTAAAATAGTTCCCTGTACCTACAAACGTTAAAGGTGTCCGTAGCTTCCTTGGTCTCCATAATTACTACAGACGATTCGTACAAGACTTCGCCAAGGTTGCTTCCTTCCTTAACAAGCTCGCACGCAAGAACAACCCTTTCCGATTGGACGACAAGTGTGCACAGGCCTTCAACAAGCTCAAGCATCTATTGACAACCACAACGATTTTGGCCTATCCCGATTTTACCATTTCTTTCGAACTTTACGTTGTTCCCCCCTTAGGCGGTATCGGCATGTGCCTTGGGCAACATCAAGGTGGTAAAGAAGTCGCCATAGCCTATGCTGGACGAGACTTCAACGCAGCCGCAAATTGGTACAGGAAGTCTGTCGCCTAATGAACACTAAGAAAGTAGACACCACTGCTTATCACCCACAGACTAACGCCCTCGTAGAGCGATTCAGTGGAACTATTGCACAGGCACTTTCAATTTTTGTTAGCTCCGACCAGAAAGACTGGGACACACACATCCCATCTATCCTATTTGCTTATCGTGTAACGAACTCAGAATCTACAGGTGACGCACCGTTCTACCTCCTTTATGGTCGTGAGCCCGTGTTAACGCCCGATATCTCATTGCTGCCTCAGGTCGAGCTTTCGTTGTCCATTGACGAACATTGTATGCGTTGGGCATACGAAGGAGCACAACAGCTAGTCCGCGACAACATCCAAAGAACTACTGTACATGCCAACCGCATGAAACCGTACCATGACCCTGACGAAAGACCGATAGAACAGCCTGATTTGGACGATCAAGAAGACCAAGAAACGAATACACATCTAAATCTCTAGTTTCGCAACCAGATCAAACGAGTCCCGCTCATGAAGACGACGAGCCAAACCCACAACCAAGTTCCAATATTTCTGTAGACCAGCAACACATGGATTTAATCGAAACTTATAAAATATAAAGGTTACTAAAAACAAGACAACGTAATGGAAAAACAAAACATTTGGTAAAATGATTAGGCTACCCTAGCATGTACAATTCATGGGAACCAGAAGAAAACTTGGTATACTGAATCAACCCTCTTCATTTTTAGGATCTGCCCAAAGTGGTCCCCTGGAAGACTGCCAACATGATTTGTCTGTAGGTTTTGGCCCTCCTTAGCTTTAAGACCTTTTCGAAATCCCAGGACCTGGACTCGACTGGCAAACCCGTACATTTCTTCCCAGAACCACTACTCCTTGCCAAGAATCCACGCGCTGTTATCTTTTACACGGATACCAGACTTGTAAACCTGTTAAACCAAATCAACATCACGGCATATGGTTACAAATCCTGTATCAACTTACGTTGTGAACCCGTGATGGCGGCTTTTTACAACAAAATCTTCGACACTTTGTTTGACGTACACGAAGCTGCACACCGTCTTTTCTCGTTCCAAGGAGCAACTAATCTTGTCTCTCCAAGTTTTATTACTTTGCAACTCGTCAAAAATCCACAATGGTTTGCTTACATTACAACGCCCCCTCCCTTGAACATTGTAAACAATGGGTCCTCAAACACTGCGTCGTACAATCACGATATGTTTTATACCGTTAATGGAAAGACCGCGATTCTTGTCAAGACAGCAAATATTATGACTAGAAATGAAACTTATTGATGCTCGACGTAAAACAGATAGACACAACCCTACAACACTGGCAGAAGCTTCTCAACATCCGTGGCAAACTGTGGACCTGTGCAATAAACACATTATTAGAATTTCTTGGGAATTTGTTGGACCACTGTCCAACTTTTCTTCATTATTCTCCGACTGTTAGAAGCAGACGACATGATTCGACAAAAAGACTCGAAGGTAAACCTTAGTAGGATTTTCCGAGCTTCCTGATTTTGCTGCAACCGAACTTACGCGTCAATTAAGATTCCATGAAGAGATGACAAACACTATTCAGGCACTCCATGACGGTTTTCCTATTGATAACACAACCTTTAGTAAACTACGAACACTGGGAAACGGAGCTAAAGCTGAACATCGTAATGACGATAAAATGTTATAAGTACTCTGCCGTATCTCAATCCAATCAAGTACAACATTTCAGGCACTTGTTATACTGGTCCTATTACCAGACGTGGCCCTGCTTTGGTTGTGTGCCAAAACTACAGAACCATTATCCGCACCGATACCTTAAGTAAATGTCTTGAGCAAGATGAGATCATCCTTTGTCCGAAATAGTAATTCCCCGAGCCGAAGAACCCAAGTGGCCTTGAATGTATTGGACACCTACATCCAAATTTAACTATAAGCGACGTCATACCCTGTCACAAGATTGCAGTTCACTTCAACCACTGATTCATCTTGGAGGAAGATATTACCTTGCAAGAACCGAACCGAACAACAACTACAGCTATCACTCCTAACCGTATATAGTTTCCCCTGCGACGTCACCTTATATGGACAAGAAACAGGCATTGGTAGATGCCCGGACACTCTTAGTATCCACCTTCAAATATTTACTCCCGACAATGTCAACTACGTCCCCTGGTCCGGTACCGCTGATGATTCACTTCTTGAATTACACTACAAGTCGTTAAAGATTCCCCCTCTAATGACGTTTGACTGAAATACCACAGATGCTTTGGACAAGACCTATCGGTTTTTAGATAACCGTCTCTCATATAAACAAAAGGACATTAAAAAGAACACCCCCAAAATACAAGAGGGATCCACAATAACACTCAACGACGCTCTGACATATGCAGCATTTGCGCTTGCCGTACTTAACTCACTAGTCATTTTAGTGATTCTGCGCCTATGGGACCGCGAGAAACCACGTGCACAAACACAACTAACGAATCAATTTAATAAGCGGAATGATTTCGAAATGAAAACTTTTTTTCAGTCCGGTGGAAAACGGATTTGTACAGACTGCAATAAGCCATTAAAGGCTAGGCCTCAACGCCAACCGCCACCTTAAAAATGGAAATTAAAAAGAACTAAAAAGATAAAAAAAACGCACACAAAGAAAGAGAAAAGAACATAAAAAAACATATGTACATTACAAACAGCAGAATGCCTACAAACCTGAAAGACAAGTTAGAAGTCGTCAACGCTATTCGGACGCATCTCCGACAGACGCTAGACGCTTTGGCAGCCCAATTAGTGACTGCAACCGAGGTTGTCCAGACCACGGAATACAAGCACCACAACTATCCAGGAAGTGTCACAGAGTGGTTTCCCGTCGAGCCTCAAGTTTCAGGTTTGGTCTCACCCCCAGCAAGCGACCTACTAAGCCCAATTTACAGCCCGCTGAGCCCGACCTACAGCCCTCCCAATCCAGCTCATACTCGTACTCCCTTGAACACAACCAATTAAATTAAATTAAAAAAAAATTAAACAACGAACAAGTAAAAAAAAACAAAACAATATAAAACAAAATAAAACTGAATTATCGGCAGCATATAAGTGAAAATAAATGATTAATATTTAAGTAATTTGCATTATATATATCGTTTTACGAAGTTTTATTCATAAAGCTGAAACTAAGGAGGAAGGTGTATCACGATACAGTTTTCATATACATTTTGAGTTTTTACCTTTGTTTTTATTGCATATGGAGTTTGTCAGAAGTAGTAAAGTATGCACCGAATTAGCCCATTTTTTTTGCGGGGGAATCTCATTATCTCTGCGGGGGCATAAATTGTCTCTGGATGACGTCATAGCTCATGAATAAAATGCGGTGCCTGTATAGATTATCTCGTTTGTTATGAAAATGATTTGAACGGTCGTTTTTCTAAAATGGCGCCAACTGCATTAATTATGCAAAACAGCTATTGTTATCCGGCTAGAACAGGTTTCGATATGACATCATGTTTCTTTTTTTATCTCGGATAAAACGCTATAAAGCTAGCGAGGCCAAGCAGTCGTTTCTCACGCCATTGTGAAGAAAGAATGGGTAACTAAATCCCCTATTGTTTTGTTTTTGACAGTTGTCGGCGCCAACTCGCATATTTAATGAACCTGCAACGGTTGAGTGAGTTTTTGAATATTTAATAATAGCGCTGGAAAGAAAGTTAACTAAGCAAGAAGACATGAAGTGACCTTTACGAATAACACTTTTTTTTTATTAATAAATCGTTACAGGCTATCTATGTGTCAATGTATCTATCCATTTCTCGGGCTTTTTCATCACAGGTTGAAACCTTTTTGTCATTTTTCCCGCTCGTAGTTTGTCAGGATTGGGTC
>JAOBRD020391322.1:0-19581 GCA_027575215.2 Hydrozoanthus sils
ATACCATCTTTACACCATGTTTTTCGACGTTATGTTCCTCTGTCTTGTCTTCCTCCTCAGTAACAAGTCTTGCAGGCATTGGTTCCATGTCTTCACCGACGAACATCTTTTGAGCCATATGCTCAGTTGATACCATCTCGGCATCATGCTTTTTTACAGTTGGTTCCTCTGTCTTGTCTTTCTCCTCAATAACGAATCCCGCAGGCTTTGGTTCGACATCTTCAATGACCAACATCTCTTGAACCATATGCTCAGTCGATACCATCTCGGCAACATGTTTTTCGACAGTTGGTTCCCCTGTCTTGTCTTCCTCCTCAGTAACAAGTCCTACAGGTGTTGGTTCCACATCTCTACCGACAAACACCTCTTGTGCCATATGCTCAGTTGATACCATCTTGACAACAGGTTTTACGACAGTTGGTTCCTCTGTCTTGTCTTCCTCCTCAGTAACAAGTCCTACTGCTGTTGGTTCCACATCTCCATTGACAAACATCTCTTGAGCCATATGCTCAGTTGATACCATCTCGACAACTTGTTTTTCTACAGTTGATTCCTCGGTCTTGTCTTCCTCCTCAGTAACAGTTCCTGCAGTCATTGGTTCCACGTCTTCAACAACGAACAGCTCTTGAGCAATATGCTCAGTTGATACCATCTCAACACCGTGTTTTTCGACAATTGGTTCCTCTGTCCTGTCTTCCTCCTCAGTATCAAGTCCAGCAGGTGTTGGTTCCACATCTCCAACGACAAACATCTCTTGAGCCATAGGCTCAGTTGATACCATCTCGACATCATGTTTTTTGACAGTTGGTTCCTCTGTCTTGTCTTCCTTCTTAGTAACAGATCCTGCAGACATTGGTTCCACGTCTTCAACAACAAACATCTCTTGAGCCATATGCTCAGTTGATTCTATCACGGCATCATGCTTTTCGACAGTTGGTTCCTCTGCCTTGTCTCCCTCATATGCTGCTTCAATAACGCAACTTTCAGCAAACTCTACACGCTCTTCTTTTTCAGTTGGAAAAGTTTTAGGCTGCAATTCAAACCTTTCAGTAATGGTAACTTTGGGTTCTGTGTCTCCAATTGTCCCGATATGTGAATTCCTATTTTCATGCACTTGAACTGTCACCCCGGTTGCTGGACTGTGCATGTCCGATACTTCAGTCATGTGTTCTTCTGACTTGACCTCTAACTCCGTATCAACTCGCTTTTCCCGTAGATCAACAGCTGGTATTACTTGAATGTTGCCGTCGCTCACAGGCAACTTTCCAGTCAGGCATTCGGGAGCTGCTTTATCAGAATCTTTACTAACAAAAGTCAGTGCTTTAACATCTGCAGATGAATTCTCTGTAGTAAGTTCTGGAGGCGTCATTTCAAAACAATTTTCAACCGACAGTTTTTTTGCAACAGGTTCAAAAAGTGTCATTTTGACGCAAGAATCCTTTGTTACATCATTGAATGATTGTTCTTCTCGATCTTCACTGTGGGAAGATTCTCCTTTGATAGGTTTGGCACAGTGTTTAATACCGGAATTTTCCTCGATCTGATGTTTTGCAGACATCTCAAATACTCCTCCAGTAAATTGTTCCACCAACACCATATTAACATCTTTCACAGGCTCAAATTCGCAATCATCTATTTTGGCAAGCGTTTTTTTGGTCATACAATCTACAAATAAAGCTTCACATTTGGTGTTTTCAGACAATTCTTCGCCCACATTTTGTACTTTTTCCTCCTTACGACCTTTACTGCTCTGTAGTTCTTTCGCCTTGTGTTTTTCAGACACTTTTCTATGACTGCCAAACTTGGATGGATCAACTGTCACCTGTTCTGCACTGTCACCTGACAACCAACTCTGTGGTTTTATTGGATTTTCTCCAAGTTTTTTGCTGATTAGCGATTCTTTCCTTTTTTGTTTTCCAGGCGTTGGCGCATCATCACCGATATTGGGAGACTCCACTGTTACGTATCCAACACTCTTATGCAAACTTCCACTACCACAATCTATTGATTCCTCTTGGTAACCTCTGCCGATGGGTAATTCTTTCCTCTTTTGTTTTACAGGTATAACCTTGTAACCGCAGTTGTTGGAAGCTCCCGCAGTCTCGTCTTTCTTGTTGTTGTGTAAGACTCTATTTCCATTTTTGGTAGGGTTTTCCATACGATCTTTGCTGATAAGTAAATCTTTCCCCAGAAGTTTTTTCGCCGTTGCTTCAGAGTCTTTAGCAATGGAAGATTTTCCAGCTGCACTTTCAGCTGCAAAGAGCCACTCGTCACTTTCAAGATCTGTGTGTTTGTCTTTAGAATCTTCACTGATATGACAATGCGATATTCCTTCCCTGAGTGTTGCATTTGATGCAAAAACATCTTGCAAATTAACGGGAGATTCCATGCTCTGCTGTTCTGCCACAAATCTATCAAAAATTACGTTGCTTCCTGTGTTGTCGTTGGTAAATTCTTTACCACAAAAAAATGTCTCCAAACCTATTTGACTGCAGCTGACTTTGTCTGCTAAGAATTCTTTCAGTGTTTCGATTACTTGCGTTTTGACGACTGAAATACTTTCATCATCTGTAACATCAATTTCCTCTTTTTTTCCCTTTGTATTACCTGCTCTACACATTAAAAACTCTTTCAAAACATCAACAACATGCGTCCTTAAACTATCTTCATCCTTTGGTTCAGTATTTGGTTGTTGTTCTGAAATCTTTTTCCACATCTCTTCGTTTGACCTGTGTAACTGAATCGCTTCCATCCCTGGGGTTCCAGTGTTCGGTTTTTTCATGCCCTTATCAACTTGTTCTCGCAACTGCTTGTCGCCTCTTTCTAACACTGTGTTTGCTAGAAATTTCCTCAGTGCCACAACAGCTTGAGTCTTTGAGAAAACATTTTCTGTATCATAACTAGATTTACCAACAACAGCCTGTTCTTCGTTCTCTGCCTCACCGAGTTTACTAACTAAGAAATCCTTCAGAGCATCTACTACTATCCCTTTGGTAGTATATTGGTCCTCTATGAGAGTTACACTGCAGCCTTGAATGTTAGTTTTCTTTAAAACCCCTTCGCTACGTTTACTGATGAGTAACCTTTTCAGAGCAATAATTCCTGGACTGCTTGAAGAGTTTTCATCGCCATCCGAACACCTATCAGACAGCTTGTTTTGGTTTACATCTTCAATTGTTGTCTCTTTTTTGTTGCAGCTTTTAGATACTAAAACACAAAACAAAAAACATGTGAATTTTTGAAAATAAAACATTCATGCAATAATAGGGACCTTAGGCAATGAAGTCGACAACATTGAGGACAACGGCTTACGAAAAACGTTTTTCTTGCTTGCCTTTTTCTATCGTCTATGGCTAGTTTGCTTTCTCTTTTGTGAGAGTTATATTTGGTGAAAGAAGAAAGATTAAAGTGTTTTTCTTACACATATAAGATTTACAAGATTCTCTATACGTCGTTCTCGTACTCGCAAAAACTTCAAAACTGAGCTTTTCACGCTGTAATTTTCAAGACGACGGCGTGCAAGTGGCCAGCACGGTGCATTCCAACGTGCAGCTATTGTGTTCACTATTGTTTCCTGCCGTCGTCGTCGTCGTTGTCATCCTCATTGCTTAAACTCCCTAATACCAAAGAACAACGCCTTTTCAATTGATCTATTGGATAAATATAAACTATATAAACGGTTTATATTGATGTTATAATTAAAATGATTAGATATTTTAACCTAAAAGAACAATTATGTTGAAACATAACCCTGGAAATTTCCTGGTTTGGGCTCAACAGTTATAAATATTCTTGACAACAAAATGTTGCCGCATTTTATAACTTTCATAAATTGGTTTAAGTGTTCCAAAGGTCGAAGTATGGTTCCTGTTGGAAGAATTCCAACTGGATTATCATTCACCGAAGGGGTTCACCAAAACGGTGGTACTATAAAGACTGTAAGCGAAAAGAAAAAGGATAGCAACACCATTTCTAGGTGTGTTTTATGGATCAATCGAACTTACCTAAGTCCAACTATCTTGTAAAAATACCTAAATAATTTATTTAGGTCAATTTGAACACAAATTTCATTTTTTCTTGCCTGTTACCAAAACGAACACTAAGAACAGACTACCATATTTATTCTAACTGGGCGCAAAATTAACTTTTTACTTTTTGGGTGGGTACTTATTCGGGGTGAGCGCTAATTCGAGGTTGGGCGTTAGTTCGACTAAACACAGTATTTGATGCCATGCAGGTACCTGAAAATGCACCATCTGTAGAAGTGTTTACCTGGTAATGCAATACCCCTTTTGGCAGGTACCTGGCAATGCACTTCCCAATATAGCAGGTACCTAGTAATGCAACGCCCCTTATAGCTGGTACCTAGTAATGTACCCTTGTGGTACCTGGTAATGCACCATCCCTTATAACAAGTACCTAGTAATGCACTAACCCTTGTAGCTGGTACCTAGTAATGCACCACCCCTTGTGGCAGGTACCTGGTAAGCACCGTCCCTTAAAGCAGGTACCTAGTAATGCACCATCCCTTGTGGCAGGTACCTCAAAATGCACCACCCCTTGTGGCAGGTACCTGGTAATGTACCATCCAATATAGCAGGAACTTAGTAATGCACTACCCCTTATAGCAAGTACTTTGTAATGCACCACCCCTTATAGCAGATACCCAGGTGGTAATGCAACACCCCTTAAAGTGTGAACCTGTTGGTGCACCATCCCTTATAGCAGGTACAATGCACCACTCCTTCTAGCAGGTACAATGCACCACTCCTTATAGCAGATACAAAGCTCAACCCCTTACGACAGATACCTGGTAATGCAACACCCCTTAACGTAAGTACCTAGTGGTGCACCACCCCTTATAGTGGGTACAATGCACTACCCCTTACAGTGTAACATGGTACATGTTCACTGGTATGTCTGTGTTCTCTTTCTGGCAGCATTAAACAAAATGTTTTTTCTTAGGTTTTAAAAAGGATTAAGCATAATGATGACATAATGTGGAAGAAGATGATCGCTTTCTTATAGAGTAACAGGAAATTTTGAAATTGGTTTCGAAATGGAGTGACTATAGATAATGACTATGAAATGGAGTGACAAGAGATGATGGCTTTCACATAACAAGGCAGCAAATGATTTTATGTATGGTTGCAAAAGATGATAGTTTTTCTACAAAGATACCTGCGACTAAGGCTGGATTTTAGTTCCTTGGAATGACGTTTGACTTACTATACCTTTTGATAACTGCTCTGACATCACATTAGTTGAAGTCTGTACTCGGACATCACCCAAAGATGAGGCCTGTATCAGTGCAGATGGCTGCTGCAAAGTTAGAGTTGAAAGCTGTAATGGCACTGGTTCTTTATGGCAACTCCCAATAGCCCTGCTATCCTGCACATTTTCACAATTGCCTTCAAATGACCAAAGATTACTTGTTAGGGAGGAACTGGACGATGCACTGATTTCTTGGTGCTCAGTTTGTGGGCGAATAGCAGAAGAACCGTTTGCGAGTAAACTCTGGGATACATCTGTTGAAGTTGATTTCGCTGGTAATTGTAATGATGGGGCTTTTACTGTGTCTGATTCAGGGCAGAGGGTCTGTACCACTGTGGTCGTGATTGGATTCTGAGTTAATGTTGTGTAAGATAACTTAACAAGTGCAACCTTGGCAGGAGCTTGTTCCAATGTGGTCTGAGATGTCTGTAACGGTAACAACTGAGATGGTTCTGTCATACGGGCAAAAGACTGCGAAATGTTCTGAGGTGTTTTAATGTTAGAATCTCGTCTACTTGCTCCAAATCTTACCATATCGTCATCCACAGGGTGATTTTCAGAAGGCATGATATCACAGGGGTTACCTTTTTCTACTTGTGTCTTAGTTCCACTAAATGACTGATCAAAAGCAGCACCAGACGATTTCTCTACATCTGATGCTGGGAAAGTCTGAGCTAGTGATGATTTCTTTAAAGGGACTTCGTCTATTGTATGTACAAGTGTGGCCTTGCTTGAATCCACTTGTAGGGTAGAAGCTAGTGTCTCAGAAGGCTGTTCCTCTTTTGAATGTCCTAATAGGGTCTGGTTTGAGTCCACTAATAAGGTAGAGGCTGGTGCCTGTAAAGGGAGTTCCTCAACTGTATCCACAAATGCGGCTTGGTTCGAATCCGCTTGAAGGGTTGGAGCTAGTGTTTGTAAAGGATGTTCCTCTCCTGAATGTCCTAATAGCGCATTGTTTGAGTCCACCTTTAGGGTAGGTGCTGCTGCCTTTAAAGGGAGTTCCCCTGTTGTATTTATCATTATGGCCTGGCTTGAGGCGACCTGAGCAGTTGGGATTGATTTCTGTAAAGGAAGTTCTTCTGTTAATGCTCCCTGTTCTGGGCCTGCTATCTCCTGTACAGGCGTCTGAACAACAGTTAGTTTTGATGACTTCAAGGACGGAGTTTGACTGATAATTTTCTCCTCTATTTGAGGTGCAACTGTTTGTATCGATCTTGGCATGTTTGTTAACCTATAAAGCAACTTGTTTCGAACTTCTAAACACGTCGTGCTTGTTTGGTTTTTTACTGATTTGGTGCTAGTATTCTCAAAGTGCCGCACGGAAGAGACATCAGCCGACCTGCAAGCTAAGGATCTATGGGTAGACCTCATAAATCTTCTTCCCTTAGCAGCAGGAACTTCGTGTACAATGGTCGTTATTGCTTGTGTACTTGCATCTGCAGTTGTCACACGTTGTTGAAATCTTTGAGAGACTCCAGACCAACTCCTTCTTGCTCTATGGTGGACTTCCTCTCGTCCTGTGACTGCTTGGGTACAGGCATTAGTACGCTTCTTAGCTATAGCTTCCCTTTCTCTGTTACTAAACGGCTGTAAAGCAACACCCAGTGGGTCTTCTGTATGTGCATGGTCTGTTCTTGTGTAGCCACATTTGGTTGTTGTGATTCCACTCATCCACTCTGTCTGGGATGCCTGTGGAACACCCAGTACCGGTGCACTTAAAGCAGAGGCGGCCTGTGTTACTGCGTTTGCTACAGCCTTTGATTTGCGGAATTGTCTTCTTGATACAGCCATCAACGGAGTCATGTTTCCAGTTTGGGTACCACTTGCTCTCTTTTGTTTCGAAGCCATTGTTATGGACGCACTTGTTGTTTCTATAACTGCCTGAGAAGAGGCATCTGTAACAGTGTTGGTGACATGCACACTTTTTGCTTTTGGTGTCACAACTCTACACGAGTCAGAAATGCCATCCCTAAACTGACTGCTTACAGGCAAAGAAACAACCTGATTAGGTTCTGGCTGATGAAGAGAAGTAGAAGAGTCTGAATAGCATGACTGGAAACTAGTTTCAGCCACATTTGAACAAGGTACCGCTGAAGGAAGCCACTTTTGTGTAGTGACTGCCGACAATGGTTTTTTGGAGAACTGTGTCGGTGTGACCGAACTCTCTGAGCACCTCAATTCTACTTGTGAGAGCGGTGCTAGCTCTAAATTTGTTGATGGTCCTGGTGTTGTCTGAAGCATAGACGCTACTTGACTCTTAGTCAAAGGCTGGTCAGAGAGATCTAAAACTGAGGCTCTATCCAGGTTGGATCTGGTTGAACTACATCTCTTATCTGATGGAGAAAAGTCCTTTGGCCTTTCAGTGGAACCTATATAAGTCCGTGACAAGAATCCCAATTTAGCAAGTTATTCTAATTCATTTAAAATAGTAACAATAATAATAACAAAATAATAATAGTAATAATAATAATAATAATAATAACAGCAACAAAACAATTGGCAGTTGAACTGAAATAACTACATGTAATGTACACCGACAAGAGTTGTGATAATCGCTTGTAAAACATACTATTGTGATAAATGGATGTTTTAAAGTCAAGGTTAGAGGTAGCGTTTAAAATGAAGAATTCTGGGGAGCTAGTTTTAGAGTGGCCTCAAAAAGCTCATCTTCATTCCCAGTTGCCATACCCCACTCCTTATCCCTACCTGCTCCCCAATTAACCCATACCCACCTCTTGTGCCCTTTAGCCTTTGTTCCTGAACCGCACTCCTTGTCCCAATTCCTTCCCACTTTACTCATACCAACCCTCTGTACCCTTTACTCCTTGTTCCCGAACCCCACTCCTTGTCCCTATCTTCTCCCCATTTTACCCATACCCATTCCTGTACCCTTTAGCCTTTGTTCCCAAACCCCACTCCTTGTCCCTACCTCCCTTCCACTCTATCCATACCCTCCCCTGTGACCTTTACTCCTTGTTCCAAAGAGCCACTCCTTGTCTCTACCTCCTGCCCACTGTACCCATACCAGCCCCTGTGTCTGTTAGTCTTTGTTCCTAAACCCCACTCCTTGTATCTACCTTCTCCCTGCTTAACCCATACCCATCCCCTATGTCTGCTACTCCTTCTTCCAGAAACCAACTCCTTCTCCCATTTTACCCATACCCAACCCCTGTACCCTTTAGCCTTTGTTCCCAAACCCCACTCCTTGTCCCTACCTTCTCCCCACTTTACTCATACCCATCCCCTGTGCCCTTTAGTCTTTGTTCCTGAACCCCACTCCTTGTCCCTATTCCTTCCCACTTTACCCATACCCACTGCCTGTGTCCTTTAGTCATTGTTCCCAAACCTCACTCCTTGTCCTTACTTTCTCCCCAATTTACCCATACCCATCCCCTGTGACCTTTACTCCTTGTTCCAAAGACCCACTCCTTGTCCCTAACTCCTTCCCATTTTACTCATACCCACCTCCTGTGCCCTTAACTCCTTGTTCCCAAACCCCACACCTTGTCCCTACCTTCTCACTTTACCAATACCCACCCCCTGTGCCCTTTACTCCTTGTTCCAAAAAACTACTCCTTGTTCCTACCTCCTTCCCACTTTACCCATACCAACCCCCTGTACCCTTTAGCCTTTGTTCCCAAACCCTACTCTTTGTCCCTAGATTCTCCCCACTGTACCCATACCCACCCCCTGTGTCTGTTAGTCTTTGTTCTTAAGCCCCACTCCTTGTATCTACCTTCTCCCCACTTAACCCATACCCACCCCCTGTGTCCACTTCTCCTTGTTCCAGAAACCCACTCCTTCTCCCTAGCTTCTCCCCACTTTACTCATACCCATCGCCTGTGCCCTTTAGCCTTTGTTCCTGAAGCCCACTCCCTGTCCCTATTCTTTCTCATTTTACCCATACCCACCCCCTGTGCCCTTTAGCCTTTGTTCCCAAACCCCATTCCCACTTTACCCATACCAACCCCCTGTGACCTTTACTCATTGTTCCAAAGACCCACTCCTTGTCCCTACTTGCTTTCCACTTTACCCATACCCATCCCCTGTGTTTATTAGTCTTTGTTCCCAAACCCCACTTCTTGTTCCTAACTCCTTCCCACTTTACCCATATCCACCCCCTGTGCCCTTTAGCCTTTGTTCCAAAAACCCACTCCTTGTTCCTACCTCCTTCCCATTTCACCCATACCCACCCCCTGTGCCCTTTAGTCTTTGTTCCCTAATCCCACTCCTTGTCTCTACCTTCCTTCCCACTGTATCCACACCCACCCCCTGTGCCCTTTAGTCTTTCTTCCTTAACCCCACTCCTTGTCTCTAACTTCCTTCCCACTGTATCCAAACCTTCCCCCTGTGCCCTTTAGTCTTTGTTCCCTAACCCAACTCCTTGTCTCTACCTTCCCTCCGACTGTATCCACACCCACCCCCTTTGCCCTTTAGTCTTTGTTCCCTAACCCCACTCCTTGTCTCTACCTTCCTTCCAACTGTATCCATACCCACCCCCTGTGCCTTTTACTTCTTGTTCCCTAACCCCACTCCTTGTCTATAACTTCCTACATACTGTATCCATACGCACCCCCTGTGCCCTTTACTATTTGTTCCTACCTCCTTCCCCTTGCACCCATACCCAACCCCTATGCTGTATACTCCTTGTTCTCTAACCCCAAAACATGTCTCTATTTTCCTTCCCAATATATCTATACCCACCCCCTGTGCCCTTTACTCCTTGTTCCAGAGACCTACTCCTGTCCCTACCTTCCTTCCCACTGTATCCATACCAGTCTCCTTTGCCCTTTACTCTTTGTTTCCTACCCCCACTCTTTGTCTCTACCTTCCTTTCCACTGTATCTACACCCACCCCTGTGCCCTTTGGTCTTTGTTCCCTAACCCCACTCCATGTCTCTAGCTTCCTTCCCAATATATCAATACCAACCCCCTGTGCCCTTTACTCCTTGTTCCAAAGACCTACTCCTGACCCTACCTCCTTCCAATTTCACCCATACCAACCCCCTGTGCCCTTTACTTCTTGTTCCCTAATCGCACTCCTTGTCTACGCGTTCCTTCACACTGTATCTTTACCCACCCCCTGTGCCCTTTAATATTTGTTCCCTAACCCCTAAACATGTCTCTACCTTCCTTCCTAATATATCCATACCCACCCCCTGTGCCCTTTACTCCTTGTTCCAAAGACCCACTCCTTATCCCTACCTCCTTCCCACTGTATCCACACCCATCCCTTTGGGGCCTTTACTCCTTGTTCCCTAACCCCACTCCTTGTCTCTACCTTCCTTCCCTGTGCCCTTTACTTCTTGTTCCCTAACCCTACTCCTTGTCTATAACTTCCTTCACATTGTATCCATACCCACCCCTGTGCCCTTTACTATTTGTTCCTACCTCCTTCCCCTTGCACCCATACCCACCTCCTATGCTGTATACTCCTTGTTCTCTAACCCCTAAACATGTCTCTATCTTCCTTCCCAATATATCCATACCCACCCCCTGTGCCCTTTACTCCTTGCTACTGGATTTTTAGAACTCCTAGCCAGCTGGCTAGTATAAGATTGTGTGGAATCTTTGTGACTGATCAACTAAGATTAATTGTTTCTAATAAAATGACAAACAGTGTAAATGAATGAATGATGCTTGTCTGCTTTCTTAGGTAAACAAATCTGGAACAAATGCAATTATTGTTGTGTACACATCTACAAATGCAGATGTAGTACAGGTTACACTGTCATTAAAAAACAATATAAAACTGTTGCTACTGAAACTTGAGATCATACTACCAAATTTTTACCTCTGGCGGCTAGTTGGCTAGATGGAAAAAGGTTAAATTCGAGATTTGCAAACAACCACAAAATCCTTACCATTCTGCAAATCACTCCTATTTAATCTGCTTGATTGTCGAGTCACCCTTCGGGTTTGGTGTATCTTGTCAGACTGGACATCAGAACCTCCTTTATCATTCGAGTGCTCTGTTCGTTCTTCCTTCTCTCCACTCTCACACTCTATAGCCTCCATTTGCTCAACCTCTGTAACTCCGTCCACAATGACTTCATCTTCTTTGTAAGATTCAGAAGCTTGCAGCTTTTGTTGCTTGGTAACTGGTTCATCTACAACAACTGCCCTGATTTTTTTCCAAACAAACATTAAGCATTAGTTTTTTTTACAGTGTAACCCAAACTCCAATGGGAAGCAAAAAAGAGTTAGAATTAACATGGGTTGGAATTAACCAGGTTCAGGTTAAATGATTTTGTATCAAAGATCAAATCCTGGGTAAATTGGGTTTTGTTAGAATATAAGCAGGAATTTCAAACTATCAGAGTTTGAAGTACTAGGGTTCAACTGTAATTAAGCAATAAAATGTATTTTCCATGCCCCTGTAATTTTCTAATGCACGATGGGGGGTGTTGGGAGAATTGATATAAAAACTTAAAAGCCACCAGCTGTCGGCAGCAAGTGACTTTCAAGTTTTTTATCACTTCGATCCCCCCGAATCTCACATCATCTGCCATCTTGTGAGTACAAAGCGTGAAATTTGAACTGTTGCGAATTGAGGGAAAATACAACTCAACTTTATCAGAAGGTTCACCTTTAAAAAAGGCCAAAAGTTACCACATATCCTAGAGAAATTACAAAGCAATCTTATTTGTGGTAGCTTAGGCAGTAGTTTCTTAAAAGTTTTCAAGTAGCGACCAGAAAAAATAATTAGTGCTCTCGAGACAATTTGGTCCGGATTTGGGAGAAAACAAAATTCATTTGGATGCCTTGGATAGTACCAAAAACATGCCATTGAGCTTTACGCTATCTGTAGTTGCAACAGAACTTCATGTACCCTGGATATAGATTGGGACAGTATCACGGCTGCTTGATGGAATCTGATGAATGAATCTGGTTGTCAAGACTGTTCAAAAAGCCATTGAAATCAAGCCGCACTGCCATGTGCAAAACTTGGCCGATTATGGTTAGAAACTTAGATGTTTTAATAACAGTTCTTTTGTCATTATTTTCTGAGAGACTATTTTAAATTCCTCATTCTTTTCTCCACTCTTCATATAAAGAGTAGAAAGAATTCAGATAAATTTGTAAGCTCAACAAATTTGTATTTAGTTCGGTACCTAGCTTGAGTTGCATTGTTTTTTGAATTTTAAAAATTGGCTAGCTGTTTCTTGACTAATAAAAGCTACTCTTCAAACATTCCTCACTCTTGATGTGTCTAAGTAATGTTAGAACATGATAATTGGGAGAGTCTTTTTACTTTTAACAAAAGAAACCATTTCATTGAGTACTTCATATTTTTTGTCAGGGCTTATTGTAAAATTTGACTGCAGCAAACCGCATCTTTTCGGTTTTGGTTTCCCAGTTTAACACCTTAATAGACTCATTTTTGTTTGTTATCAGATTTGAATTATAATTTTATTGTTGTCACTGGCTAACATGCTTTCTATGAAAAAAAAAAAACTGGTTATTTGGAAGCAATAAATATGGCGGCAGATTCAGTATTGTGTGACACTTTCAAAAGCATTCACGGCACTCTCGACCAATCAGTGTGCAAGATTCACGGGGTTATTTTAGAACAAATTTTGGCTCATATTAATGAAACATTACACAATGTCATGTAACTATTAAGAGAATTAAATTTATAAAGTTAATATAAAATAATAACATATTAATATAACCAAACTGTAGAATCATTTCAATATAACTCATAATCACATATGTTGATATTTACAAAATTAATAAAGCAAATAAAATCTAAAATATCAGCTTAACTAAACCTCAAAACCCATATACTTTATTGCTACCACAATTACTATAAACACATTCAAATGTTACAATAAAAATGTGGGAACTGCTGTACTGAACACAAACGTTGCCACAGGTTTTACCTACAATGTTCACTTACCTTAAAGTGTTATTTGATCTACAAGTAAAAAGACCTAGTTACATTTGTGGAGAAAAACACTTTTTCTAAGCAATAACATTTGCTAATGAATGGAGGATGCAAAAGGAATATAGAATAAAATTTGGCATAGCAGGTAATCATGACCGTTGTAATTTTAGGGTTGAAATAGTCAGGCCGGTATTTTGGGGGTTGTTAAAGGAATTCTGGTGTTAAACCTTGAGACTACCAGTATTTTTAAGGTTGAAAGTGCGGAGATAATATTTGCTTGCAGTTCATTATTTTGGTAAACATGTATACTATCTGAAGAACTTAAGACTTCTAAAAGTTCTTTGGCAAACACCCTATATAACAGGTGTGCCTTTACTCACTGCATATCATGATAAGCAACACGAGGGCACTCAGAGCCAACCTGCTAGCTATTTAGGGAAAAATGTCACATTTCAATTGCTTTTTTAGGGTAGTTTTCAAACTGAGAGGTATTTCTTAGGGTGACAATTTTTATGCCTCAGTGGTATTTTTTAGAGTGTTTTGGGGACTTTTCTGAGAGTCATCTCTACCCTTTCCCACGAGTCCCCCCCCCCCAGGCATATTTATAATGTAGATTCAGGTGCCTGAGCACAGTTCTAAAGCAATGATTCTCTATCATAATTATGATGTGCCTGGTGCAATTTTGCCAGTTTTTTAATTTGGTTCTTAATAAAATCAAAAAAGCTAAAAACACTAATAGTTTCCACTGATCATCAGGTTTTATTCAAGCTTGCCTTAGACATCTGAATCATAGTAAGTGTCTAAATGTATATTTATAAAAAATATTCCTCTTTTAATTGGTGTATATTTTGGAAAAGATATTTCTTTAAATACTTTAAGTTTGATGTTCCCATACTTAACCTCAACACAAATCTTTAAGTCATCATACAACCCAAAAAGAGGATCTAAAAACATATCAAACCTGTTGTAGAAAAATTTACTTAATACTAAAATTAGGAAAACCGTCTGATAATGTGAGTTACTGATCTGTACTCCATTTCAAATAACTGGATTGGGGTTCACTGAGCATATATTAAGTATTAGACTCACTGTGCAGCTGTCATCTAGTAGATCAGATTACTTGAAACTAAAACATGCTTGGTTCGTACTCTTTTAACTTTCTGAAATTCCATTAATTTCCCAAATTTTTTCCATGAATTTTCTCAATTTTCCATGACTTAGCATTGATATTTTTTCCCTCAATACATCAAAAGTAGTTTCATTTTCCCCTTTTTAAAGCATAATGCAAGCAAAACAAGGTGAAGAAAGGGATGTTTATTTTGAGACACAGTAGCACTAACAAGTTCAACTCTAAAAATTAAAATGATTTTATTTAACTCTCGCATGGTTTTACCGCACTGCATCTCTGGGAGTCTATCTCTGTGGTGAAAAATTGATTATTCAGCAAAAAGGCATGTAATTTTGTGAAAATATATGGATCGGTTATCTTTTTTTCTACAAGTTGTTACCAATCTAAATTCTGCCAATCTTCCATGTCTTTTGACTTTCCAGGCCTGGAAAATGAAATTCTAAAATTCCATGACCTGTACAAACCCTGAACATGTAAATTAAATTCGAACACACTTACCCTTTACTTGCTTGTTTGACAACATTCTTGACCCTTCTTAGCCCTTGCCTTTCCCTTTTGCTCACTGACATTACTTTTCCCAAAGTTGGAAATATATTATAACCCAGAATAGCTTCCAATTTTGTGCCAATCTCCTTCCTCAACACAACACGGTATTTCAGATGTGAAACATTCAGCTCCACCAACAGGGTTTGTGCCACTTCAAGTAATGTTTCATAGTGCATCTCAAAGAATTCTGGAAACAAATGCGTAGACAGGAATTTCTTCTTACTCAAGTCTTCTGCATTATAAAGAAGTTTGGCTGCATGGCAAGGTTTGTTCTTTACAAACTCTAAAAACTCCTTGTCACCAACCTCTACCTTTGGCTTTTTGATAAATTTTTGAGTGAGCTTTCCATTGATAATATGAAATGGCAGAGGCATACTTGGTGCTTCTATACACTCCTCTGGATCAAAATCAACAGGTTTTGGGAGAATCTTAGGGTATGTAACTGGCAAAGCTGCATTATTGCTTCTGCCAGTGCCGTAAGTTTGACTTTGCATTCTTGTGATTGGCATTTCATTAGGCAAAATCGGGCTAACTGATGTTTGATCTTTTTTATCCAGCCCATCGGTCACTCTTTGCTTTTTAGTTTTAGGTGAACTGATGTGAGAGGCATGTTTGCTGACTAAAGAATATGCTGGTAGTATTGGTTTCTGCAACACTACATTTGAAGAAACAGACAGCTGATCTACAGGTGTTAATGATGTTTGCACATTACTCGAGTGTGATGTAACCACAGCTGGTTTACTAACCATTGCACGAACATTTGGACCACTGGAAGAACAAGAAGTTGACATGTATCTAGGGTGTGGACCTCGTGTGCAAAAACGAAAGCTTGAATTCTTCTCCTCTGAGTTCAAACTTTTCCTCAGTTTTTGTTCAACTTCCACTCGAAACTGTTCAAACTCAACAAAAATTTTTGTCATCAACGAACCAGGAACACGGGAGTGTTCAGCCTTTTTCTCCAAAAAACTCCACAATGACATTCCACTTGTATTTCTTGCCAGCCTGGGCAGAGCAAATTCTTTCAATTCAGCATCTGTAAACCGTTTAAAAAGTTGCCTAACTCTTGCTTTGCGATGATAAGGCTTTATCCCTGGTGGCAAGACGGAATCACAATCCATAGCTGCTGTACTATAATCATGAAATTTAAAAACTTTTGTACGATGATCAGGAAACTGAGATAAATGTTGCTCAAAAGCACTTCGATCTAAAAATGCTTTTGTGCAACTTTGGTGTTCACACGTAAATGAATACTGATTTAAAGTTGTATGACCACTCCCAATGGTCCTTTGGTTTGTTTCACAAATGCTGTCGGAATAAACAGTCTTGTCACACTTTGAAATGTCAGTGTTCCCTTGGTCAGCTGAAGTATCAAAATCAGACAACAAAATTGAGTCTTTATCAACAGTTCTATGATTTCTGTTTGTTTGAAGATGTGATTTTTCTGTTCTACATATTTTGCTATCTATCACACATTGTGACTGACTGTTGATAACCTCTAAATTTTGGGCTGTGTCTGACACAGTTTGTGAGTTAGTTGTACTGGCCACTGAAAACACTTTATGATATACTTGTGTACTCCCAGGGTAATCGACCGTTGTAACAAAAGGGGATGATTTCACAAGGGTTTCCTCACTCGAGGGATCAGGCACAATAAGTCTAGCATTTATAGCTGTATCATTGCCTGGGCTTTCCAAAGTTTCAGCAACACCTCCATCAGCATTACTCTGCAAGAACCTGGGTACTGTTGCTGATTCCAGCACAATGTATGCATTTGCATTTTGTGGTGTTGTTTGCGAGGCAACGATAACACTGCCAGGTTTTCCATGTCCTGTCTGTGGAGTTAGAAGAAACCTTGGCATGGCTCTCATATCTGAAGCAGACCTTAAACTGCCTGAACTTACATGGCAGACTTCAGAGTTTGATGCAATCACACATCTTGTCAAGGGTGGTTGCTTACCAACAGATGCACTAACACCAGCCAAACTATTTCCAATGGAGTTATTAACTTTCAGAGCTTGATCAAAAGACAGATGTGACCCTGACTCTGATAAACTTGTAACTGGGTTTGTAGATTCATTTGTCTTTGTGACAGTTTTTGCAAACGTGTTTGAGCTTGGAGAGTTACCTGAGCTTTGTGTGGATACTTTTGATTGAGCTGCTATGGTAATATTGTAATTGGCAGGTATGCATTGCACATGAGAACTAACTGAATGGGAATCAAAACTAGTTGAAGCTGTACTGGGATAGCAGTCTTGTTGAACACAACTGGGATTCACGTTAGTGTAAACAGTAGCAGTTTGATTTCCTTCAATATTGCCAGCTCTTGAAGAGGCAATGTCTGTTAGTGATTGCACACATACTATTTGCGGCATACCGTCCATATCAGAATTGTCATCGACCGCTATGCAGCTTGCACTATTGCTGTCACTGGCATTGTTCTTGGGCCCTTCACTAGCTGTCAAGAGAGAATAATTTTCACTCTCTGCATTAACTCCACCAAGAGATGAAACATTAGAATACTGATCGTTTACCTTGTTGGATTTCGATTTTATAGATGCAACGACATTTTCCAGATTCCGCTTGCCAATATTTTTTCCGTTGTTGTATTCAGCGGCTGCCCTGCCCCCAAATGCGAACTGTTCCAAGGAAAGCGTGGGACCGAGATGACTCTCGCACGAGTTCGGCATGATATTTGAGTCACCTCTCCATTGCCCATGATTATCAACAAAATTACTCGTTGAGCACCAGTCATCTTTATAAGGAACTGAGCTTACTGATTTTCTTTTCACATAAATACTTGCAGGTTGATTTATTGCCTGAATACCTTGGTCGAAGTCTCCAACTGATCGTGTTTGGCCTGAAGTCGCAATTCCGTTGGCAGGAGTCTCCGAAGTAACATTCACAAGTTTATGTGTTTGCACAACTTCTTGGTGTTTACCCAAGTTCTGACTTCGATAATTATAATAGGTTACACATGTAGTGGAAGTTTTTTCACCAGATGAACTGATAGTTTGCTTACTCGGCAAAGAACCGATTGAAACTGCTTCAAGTCCAGTAGCATGTGTGCTGGCATGTGTCGTTTCCGTGACCAAACGTTGTTGGAACTCTCTCGGCGCATGATTTGTCTTTGCAACTTTGGCTGGCCTCAACGAGACCTTCGAGGTTGCATTCCTTTTCGCTCGAGTTCTACGCATCGTTTTCTTTCGCAATTATTCTAAGAACAAACAAACATTTTCCATTTTCTTTTCTCTTTCCAAATGTCTTACCCGCGTCGCAAAGTGTTGTGGGAACAAAACCTGGTGCTTTATAATCAATGTGACATCAGCCAGAGAATTGACGAAGAAAACGAGATCTCTTGCTTTGTAATGAGTTTTACTAAAACGATGCCCTCTCAGAAAGCCTTTCCAATTGATAATTCAAAGTTTTGCTGACTGTGATATGATTATTTTGAGGCACGAAGATCCGTGCAACAACTCTTCCCAACTATCATGACAGCCTCACCAAATATGGAAGTCTTATTAATTGCCCTGTTCGCCAGTGAAAGACTCCTGGATTATCTAGCAATATAATTGACAGGGCCGGATATATTTTATTTTGGTCCGGGTAGTATCATTTTTTTGTCTACCTGTAGTGTAGTAGGCCTTGGATTCATAATCAGCATTGTTACTCAGATAACAAAGTGAAAATGCTCAGACAAAACATGTCGCCGGAAAGGATGGCACCACCAAAATTAAAAGCTAAATTGAAAGAGCTTTTTCAGACCAGCTATACAAACTTTAACACTGCTGATAAATTTTCTACATGCATGATAATCGGGAATGTGTTGTTCTTAACCCGGTCAGTTTATAGTCTGATTTAGTTTGTCTAGCGATCACTCAGGCCCTTCGGAATGAAATTGATATCGAAGGGCTGTGGGAATAACATAGAAGCGCAGTCGGCGTTATGTTTAAATCGAAGAAAATTTAAGCCTACATTCTGTATTGTTCAGTTAAAGTCAGATCGAAGCTCATTAGTAAAGTTTAAAAAAATAACTATTTTGAGCCCGAGTTTCATTGTTCTTAAATTTTGGCCAGTCTGAGCCTCGTTGTTCTTATAAAATTAAGTCGTGTCCCCCTTTTTTATCAAATCAACAAAAAAATGAAACAAATGAAAACCTATCGCACAATGTGTAACGTGAACTTCACCTTTTATAGTCATATTCGTAGACAGCAATAACTAGGTTTGCTAAAATACTTAAGCATTGTTTTATTTTCGTCATTCTAAAAAACTGACCATTGAATATTTATATAGATAGTGTTTTTCAAAAATAATTGAGTTTTCTTTTTGAACTACTCTGTATTATCTACGATAGCCATAGATGGTTTTGTTTTTAAAATCCAAATATATTTTATACTCGACAAAATCCGAAAAAAATCAGTCAGATCGATCGGCAACTTAAAAACATAAAGTGAGCTATAGGGACTAGCCTTTCTTGAACATTCCAATCTCTTTCGTATAGATTTTTGTGCGAATCACTTTTACGGGTTCGTGAAAGAATTATAATTATTAATTCAACTCAGTAATGGAGCCATTTTGCCATTGGTACTTTTGTAGCTCTAAGGGCTTTTCGATTTCCAACACTTCTATTCAAAAGTGCTTACCTTACCATTTTAGGGACCATTCATTTTTTATGGGTAGGGGGGCGGTAGTTTCTGGGGGGGAGCTATCTGAAAAATTTTGAGCTAAAAGGGGGGTCATCTGA
>JAOBRD020391425.1:0-19581 GCA_027575215.2 Hydrozoanthus sils
ACAAAGTCGCTGTTGGTATTTGACCACGGGCAAGATCGTAAAATTCCGCCCGCTCAGGGAACCAATCAGATTGCAGGGTTCGTTTCATCTTGCCCGCTCGCGCGCCGAAAAAAAATAAATTCTTATAAACAATGTAATCAAGGACACTAGAATTATAAATTCGGTATATTCCATACAGTGGATTTTGCTCAATACGACTCGACACTCAACAAGGTCTAACTTCGCAAGCATATTGCTCCGACTTTTTACTCAAATACCGACCTGGTAACAGCTTTTACAAACCTAATTTCTTTCTCGTGCTTGGAGTCAAACAAAACTATATAGATTCTCGAAACTTCCCGAAAAAAGACCCGCTAGCCCGTCAACCATCATCTAAACCGAAACTTCAGTGGAAAATAAACATCATGCGTCGTACTGACGTTGTACCCGCTCAACGTCATAGAGAATGGGGTAGAGGATTTGCAAACTCTTCCTCTTTAATCGGCAACAAAACTCCTTATTTCTCGAGCCGTCGAAATCCAATCTAAGGGTTTGTCGTGTCTTACGATTGCATAAAAACAGTTTATTGTTTCGCACCTAATTAATAAAAACAACTATAAAAGTGACCATTTTAAATGCAAACCGCTACGTATCATGTACGAGTACGGCACACGAGCCTTGGAATGAACTGGGACGAATGCATAAACTCAAATATCTTTTGCAAGTTTTTTTAGTATATGAAGTTACCGCCGTGTGGGAAATCAAGACAGAATGCGCCAGTTCTTGTGTTTAAAGTTCTGCTGTCGAGGGTGTGCGCCGGTTGGAACGAAATACTGTAAGTTTCAGTCGTTCACGGAAGGAAACGAGAAACAAAACTACATGGTCCTTCCTTCCCATAAGTCTCACAAACATGCAGACCGTGCGAGGAGCAATTTGAAAGAGCTACGAGTAAGAGTACTTCCACAGAAAGTTGTATATAAATAGTTTATTGAACATATCATTTCGTACCAAATTAATAAAATAACTATAATAAATGACCACTTTAAACGCAGTATACAGTTACTACGTAGTTACGAACATTATGTCGTAGTTACAACTACGTAGTTACGAACATTAAAAAAATACTGAATAATTTGGAAGCTGCAAAGCTCGAAGTGTGATTGACGGAGTTACTTTCTCTCCCTGATTGGAAAAACCGCTCTCATTCATATTATACTATTTAAAACAATCGTCTTTCGTTCCATTCCCAAATTGCCTTCGAAAACTTATACAAATTTCTTCCCAAAGAAGCTTGTGGAAACCTATCAGTGTTATAAAACATAGGGAATAAAGTCGTTTCAAACAGGTTATAAAAATGCTGGGCTAAATGATACAAAAATGCTTTACAAATATAATGCACTGACGTGGCTTTTGACCACAAAAAACCTTTTGGCCAAGCTTGGCTAACAGACCAATGAAACATAATGGCAAGAAGTTGTTATAGTAGTTATCAACTCTCTCAACCGAAATTCGCTGTAATTGTAACATATACTAAAATAAACGTTTGTTCTAAGATTCTATATTTTAAAACGTTCACACTAAAAACTTAAATTTCACACTGTTTACCTAACTCTTTTCGGCAGGTAAAAAATTATCATAGTTCGTGGACAAAATCATTATACCAGAAATTTCTAAGGTTTTACCAAATACATTCACCCTGTTAAAAGCTCGACTCAATGCTTGAATAGTGACGATGTAAAACGGAGTACCAATCTCAACTATATTTAATGAATTCACGTAACTCCACACGTAAAAAAATATTATTTTCCCCTCCCCTGATGAGGTCCAGCGAACGAGAGATCACCTATTTGAGGGAATATGGCGGCCAAATCGTTTCTTAAACAAAACTCGTATGTTTTCTACCAGTAGAATGACGTCTATCAAGTCTCAGCACTAAAATTACACAGTCAGGAATCTAAAAGTTAAAACTGGAAATATCAGTCGGGAGAACAAGTGTTGGATACCCTCGAACTGTGCCTGTTTGCTTGCCAGATCTTGCACAGCAAGGTTAGTTATATGTAGAAGGACTAGGGTGAGACGGGCTGTCTGGCTCTGAACTACCACGAGCATTGACTGGGTGAGAACAATAGTACAACTTGCATTATATTCAAGTTTTGTTTTGTCTTTATTCAGTAGTAGTAGTTGTATACACAGTCTACTACAGATTGGAGGAGAATCCTAAAACTCAGATTCTCCGCCAAATTGAGTTATCTGTTGTATTAATGTTCTCACTCTGTCAAAGCATGAGGTTATTCTACAGCCAGACAATCGGTTTCTCCCCAGTCCTACTACAAAGATATGGGGAAGGGGGAAGTACAATTAATTTCTCCGGGATAATTTCGCACAGTTTCACGATAGGGCAAATAAAAAAATCTTCAAACGTAAAAACGAATGGAAACAAAGAAGCCACTTGTTTCCCCAACTGAAATTTTTTCAAAGAGCATAAAATCTACTCTTGCTCGTAAAGCCAGGACAACATCCGCTTGCAATGATCAATGCAGGGTTTCGATATCTGGAGCGGCGAGATGATTTGTCATGCCCCTCATCGGACGAGTCTTTGGCATCATCGGCGTCATCATGTCCATTTTGAATCTCCTCAGCTAGTGCATATCAGAATGAATAGAATCTTAGCATGGACCAAGTAACTTTACTGTGGACCAAAACACAAAGGGTGCAAAAATTAACTTGTTGCATTGCAAAACGTACAACTGTGGTGGCAATATTAAACTGGTCAGCATGCAAATGCAAATGTAGTTAGCCTTGTAACAGCGGAGTTCAACTTAACAAAGCAGCAGCAAGTTGCAGATTGAATTGAATGAGCAGGATTTACACAGCGGCTCAATACACAAAATGCAAAGCACTAGACGATGACATACTTGAAAGATTATTTGCTCTACTTGGTGTAAGACACGTTGATATGCACTTCTGAGGAGCTCAAACATGGACACTGACTTAATTAGCCTTTCAAGCTCTCCGAAGCCCTAAAAACTACAATACAAATGCTATTTGTGGAACTTAAGTTATAAAGTTTTTTCAAAAAAAATTCAAACGACTGTTTTTTAACAAATGTCAAGGTGCAATTGCATTTTGTCTATTTCTATAAGCCATTCAACAAAATCTTTTCATGCCGCTCCCTTTTCAAAGGAAATGAGTGCCAACTTTGGATTACGTTTTGTCCAACAAGTAAATTCGCTGACACCACACTAAGAATAAGTTCTGTGTTTGATGTTACCGGCACAACTAAACAAAAAAGTTCTGCTTTTTTTTTACTGTGACGCCCATATTTAATTGAATAAAAATACACTGATGAATGGACCATAATTCACAAATCTAAAGTCTTAGTTTGCATCGATTTTAGTTGAAGTACAGTTTGGAGCCAACTATGATGAAAAAACTGGTAATGTGGAGAAACCATTGTCATGGAACAGAGATAGTCAATATGGTCGCAAAACAGATTGATCTTTTATACATTAGGGCACTTTTTCGATGATGACAGCTGCCGACAACGCTGATATACAAAAAAACTCAGAAAACTAAATTTGACAGGTTTTCTGAGTCAAGCAGACATTATCCTCAGCAATAAGAGAACGTGCAACTTTGTAATAAATCTTTAAAGTTAGCGGCAGCAGTTAGAATTTGTGAATATGTGTCAACTTTGACAGTTAGCAGTTAGAACCAGAACGATACTCGTGCTTTATATCCTAGAAGTGTTAAAGGAAAGAGCTTATCGCTCCAAAGAAGCCCTAGTTAAGTAGGAGTATGCAAACACTCTGGAGGCTGGGACCACATGCTTTGAGTTGTGCAAAGGTATGTTTCGTAGATAACAGGAACTAACTCATTTCTGAATAGCTTGAGTTTAGGTTAGTTTTCTTAGTTGGCTAGGGTAACATTTTTTCAATCTAATTAGGGTGCAGGTAAGCCCGGGCTCCTAAAATATCTTCTGATAAATTCTTAAAACGCAAAACGGAATAAATGCATTCGTTAAAGATTTGCACAGGTTTAAATGAAAACCCATAATTGATCACAGTTAGTTCCAAGAAAATATCAACCACTACTGGTCCAAAAATTCGATAGACGATAGATATTTGGACCCCCATTGGTTGTAGTGATAGTATATTTTGACCCCCCAGCAGTTTCTCTACAAAATCACTCTTCAGGCTTTTTATCAATTAAGAGTATCTGCACTGAAAGGTTAGGAATACTGTTGTAATACTCACAGTTAAGTGTGTGCCTTGTTCTTGCACTTGTACAATAAGACTCGATAACACGTAGTATCAACATATCCTCCTCTAGTACAAGTGGCTGGCCAATTCCCGCTGATTGTCAACAATGCAAAGCAGTTAGAGGGGAACAAATAGTTTATAAACCAACCATGGGCAGCGGAAAAAAATTATTGGCACGGTGGAAATTGTAGTAGTTCGTTTTAGAATCTGAAATTCCTATTTAAACGTTGCTGTAGAATCTGAAATTCCTATTTAAACGTTGCTGTTCTTAGCCAGAAAACAATTCGGGGGGGCCAACCAATTTATTGGGATGGGGGGGGGAGGGGGGGGCAGTGCCCTCTCCCCCCCAGTTTCGCCGTCCATGCCAACAGTCACTTTATCTTTACATTAGGCAGATATACTGTTACATGCTCGAATCCAACCCTCTAGAAGTAAGTAACGTAATGGCTACACGGTGCAACGTTGCACGCAACTGAAACCCTTGGTGTGGCCTCACGGTAAAATCGTTGCTTGCAATGTTGAGAGAGTAGGATTGCTCTCTACTTCGCGCAACGTGCAGCAATTTCAGAGGTGAATACACGGTGCAATTCGTCCATTACGTGCAACGTTGCAGGCAATGCTGCATAGTGTAGCAGTGCCATAACCGACCTGGCTGAACAAAAAACACTTTTGAAATAGCAAAATTTAAACTGAAACTACTCAAGTTAGAAAAAAGCAAATTTTAAGGCTTATCATTTGCAAGTTCAAAAAGCGTGCAAAATTGCAAAGAGTACTCGCCAAATCTAAAACTAAAAACTTACTATTAACTTATTAATATTAAAGACATCAACATCATAGTTATCATAACTACTAACAGTTAAACTACCGGGTGGAGTTTTCTATGAGTCCATAGTCAACGAGGTAAAGACGACAACGAGTAGTGTAATATTTCTAGTAGAAACCAACTAGTACACTACCTTCGAACTAAAACCGCTAAAAACAAGTGTTTAAAGAATCCGCCAATGTTATTTTATTTTGAACACCAGCAGTTTCGCTACTCGCTGTCTACCACTCACCATATACGGTGAGTAGGTTAGCCAATCAGATTGCAGCATCCGTGGCAGTACACTAGTTGGTTTCTACAAATATCATTATCATCATCATCACTGTTGTTGTTATCAAAAAATAATTTTGGTTTTTGTTATCATTATACAATTTATATTCATTTTGTTACTATATTTACTGTTGCCTTTATTATAATCACTATTCATTATCATTATTCTTGTCAAATACAGTACGTTGCCGCGTTAGTGCAAACCTATACTAATTTATCTAAAATATTTTGGTTATTTATATCACAACTAGAATCCCCCCCCCCTCAGTTATTCCCATTCCCGTACAGTCCAATGTAACACTTCACAATGCACGCTTCACATATTGCTTACTTGTCAAAATGCTTGCTCCAGAAGCTCTTGTTTTGCTAGAAACGTGGCTGGCGCGATCATCATCTGTGTCGCTTTTCGTTCGACCTGAAGCGTGCATTAACATCCAGTATAAACAAACATGGCCTGCTCTTAAAAAGTAAAACAGCAAACCCTTTTTTACCGATAAACAATAAGTTCAATCCAAGGTCGTAACCCACGTCTTGGTGTTTTGATTATAACTTCTGAAGAAGTATTTAAGGGTAACAAGGCCAATTTTTCAATTTCTTCTTTGTTTGTTCTTGCAATAAATGTATACAAACCCTTATCCTGCTACACCATATAAACCAAAGTAAAAAAATCTTAACAAAATTACAAACTTCAAAATTTGTTGAAGCAATGGTTATTTTCAGAATCTAATTGTAGAGACAAAGAAAATGAATGGTCACTTTGTAGGTTTTCAAGCAGTAGTTTCAAAGTTAGATTTTTGGTTTAAGTGAAACCGTTTTAGCACGATAAGGGTTAAAAAGCTTTGTACTATTATGTGAAGCAGTAAAAATAACTTGTAAAAATACAGCCCACACTAAACGTAACGAGAAGCCAATCTATTATTGATGATACTTGGTTAATATTTCTGCCGCCTTCCGATGGCCATCTTCAGATAATCAACTGATTAACACAGTATCACCAATAATGGATTGGCTTCTCATTATAACGTTTATTATACGACTGTATGCCTGAGTTAATATATTTAACAATCCACACTAGCTAAGAAACATAGGAGAACTGACAAAGAGCAGACAGGACCCAAATCATCATTCAAATTAAATCTCCATCAGTATGGGGACCTGAAGGGAAAACCTTTCCCTCACTAACTACAGAAAATAGAAACTCCAGGTTCAGGTGAACTGGTCATGTAGTACAAACACAAAACTCAGTGTCCCGACTGATAAAGAATTGTCTAGTCGACACATTCATCATCAGTTTATTGATTAGAGTATCGACACTGGCGGAATATACCTTACTTTTCCACCTGCAAAAAGCCATTAAGTTTGCTTTCACACAAAAGAGAGAATATTGGGCAACCATTTAAGACGAATAAAACAGCACAACTACATAGGCTACAACAAAACGACAAATTTGTGACAATGACGACAGCAACAAGAGTAGCAGTATTTATCATGCTAAGGAACAACAACTTGTGGCTTCAATCATTTTCAACACTAGTCAAAATGTTTAGTTGTTGGTTACTGTGTTGTCATTGGTAATGTAATCACAGATCAAACCGACTGATAATTTTGTTTCAATGAAGTTAAATCATAAATTAACTGGTTGATTTCTGACAGCTGATTCACTGATTCATTCATTCATTCTATCACTTCAGTAATTAGTCCTTCAAGTTAATGTTATCAGCAGCTGATAAATTAAGAAAACAAAATATTTTAATCAAATGAAATTTTTTTAGGTCAAGGCAACTCAACTGCCTTTTCTGTAAGCAATTGCATGCTCGCAGTACGAAGTCTTATTTCAATATTAGCTGAAGCAGTTTGTGGTAGTTTGTCTATGCACCAGACACCACAGTACACCATTTGACGTATTTTGGCTGAAACGGTTAATAAAGGTCCTCTTAAATGGCGTAAGATTTTTGACTTGCACTGTCTATACCACAACTACAGATAATATTGAAACCTGGACTTCCAGCTTTGAAAATTCCAACACGTTATTTTCCTAAAGCAGGTTTTCGTGTATTTTCTAAGTGCCGCTAGGAAAATCTTGCAATGGCAAAACAGCACTGTTAATCAAAAGATACTTTATTTTAGCAGATATTACAGAAGCAAGTAGAAGGTACTATATGTGCAAATCTACGATAAGCTTCTGTTATCAACTTTAATTAATTGGCCCTTTGCAGTTGGAGGTTACATGACCACACCTACTTTAAATCATTTAACTATGTCAAAATGATGTTCAGAAATGGAAAGGGCAGGTTGACATTAGTTAAAATCGTAGTTTCAAGTTTCGGGATCAAGTACTTAAAAATAACAGCAAATATATTTTTTTTCAACACAAATGTATGTGAAATTATTACTGGTGAGCAAAGTCATATAAACCCTGTTGCTCGCCTTTTTTACGCATTTGAAGTCATTTGCTGAAACGCTGCCGTTTCATTAATGTCAGCTTGCTCTTTCCATTTCTGAATACCATTTTGTTATAGTCGATTGATTTAAGGTTGCCATTGTCATGTGACCCTCAGCTGCAAATTGCCTATTGTTAACCATCTTGAAAATATTAGTTCCTAAATTTAAACTCGGAAAACACAATAGCCGAAGATTGTTTAGTTTTGTCATCAGTTATTGATTTCTATTTGATTTAAACACCAGTTACAGAAATGTTATGTCTATAAGAAAAAAAACCGGTTTATTCGGCAGTTAATTAAAATTACGATCAGAACTTAATTTAACAATGTACTTCAGGAACTTTGCTACAGTATTGGATTTGTTAGAAGACTGCAGACGGAGGAATTAAACGATCGAACATATCTTCGTTAGTTCGTCAAAATCAATAAATTGATGATTCAGTTAACAGCATTTATGACTGATTTGCACAATAAGTCAATTCTGCAAATCTTTTGTTTTTATTAAGTTACTTACAATCTGCAGTGCATGTTTTGAAAGAAGTAAGTGGATTTACTAGACACCCACCTAGGAGAGAAAGTCAACACTCATTGCACTTATATACAGTAACAACAACATTCCATGCTCTCTTCTCGTTCAAACCATAAGCACAACCACTGAGGCTTGACACAAGCATTTACCAAGATAAAGTGAAATGGAGTGTTCATCGATGAAGATAAAATAAATAAAACGATACATATCAGGCGATAGTGAAATATGGATGACGGCTTGTCTTTGTACTTGTCAGCAGATCATGTAAGTAGGAGTTTTCCAGGGTAGCAAAATAATTTTTCCAGCACCCAACTCCTAACTCTCTCTTGGCCAAAAACAAAACAATATCTAGTTCAACTTGAGAACCATGCCGCCAAAACTATTGCCAGGCTCTTCAGTCTTCGAAGATGACAAAGACTGACAAAAATCCAAAGAAAAAAACTTCTTGAATTTTAGTCTGAATACAAAATGTACAATTGCAAGCAAGATGCTTTAGTAGGTTTTTGTTTGTTTGCTACAGAGTTGAAATTTTTTTCACAAAGTTTCAGGAGTATTCTTGGAGAACAGCGATAGTTCAATTTAAAACTGTTACGTTGAAACGGTTTTCCTGGAGTTTCAAAGAAGTCTGGAAGGAAATTTCAAAATTTCAGGAGTTGATAGTGCAAACCATGTTTAGAAACATATTGCAGCAAAGAGCAATGACATCGCCTGTTCCCAAGCACAAAATCAAACTGTTCAATTCCAAGTGAAAAATTACTGTTTAGCTGGCTGGGTAAGGCGTCATAAAACTGACTGCTTCGGTTCAGTCTGTTCAAAAATCTCATACTGAAAAACACAGATGTGATTTATCATACGACGAGGATTCAATCCTTTGATACCTCTAGTTTAAAAAATTTAAACAATCCAAATCTTAAGTTAAATTATTTTTCCACATATATCGGTGAATTTAATAAATATCACTTTATAACCATATTTGCTTTAAGTTTAATATACTGCTTAGAGATTAGATTGGTCAATCATGATAAAAGAACAGCGATACTGTTAAGAAATCAAAGATAACTGAAAGGTGCATGTGGAACTAATAACTTCAAAAACAGTATCTCTAAACGGGATCGCAACAACACAACATAAATAAGTAATGTTTGTCTTGTTAGGAGCAATATTGGCACAGTGAGAGCACTAAAGCTCAAAAAAGAAAAACAAAATAAATGAGAAAAAATAGATAAACAAATAAATAAATAAATAAATGTATAAGTAAACGAAAATTTTCTCAAAAATGAATCAGTGAAATCAACTGAACGGAACCAAATTATAAAATGATAAAAGCAAGAAATGACATCAATGCAAACAACACAGCTGACGATGTGACACACAATAAGTATCATAAAGATGGCAGTTTTTACAACACTGGTGTAACTGCAACAACAATACATACTTGGTTTTAAAAATTATACATATCACAATCAGGTAACTTAGTTTTTTAGAAAGGTTTTTGAAAAGAAGAAAAATGTCGTTTCTTTCATTAAGACAATTCTTTTGGTTGCTGAGATATTAAAAAGGCTTTTCAGATATGCAAATTACCAAAGTTGTGACGTAGCAAGAGGAACTCACAAGTTTAAAAATCAAAAACAACAATAATTGATTTTCTTGAATTACAAGACAAGTGATCTTGAAACTTTCCACAATTGTTTAAATATAACACAAACAGAAACGCATGTTATGAAAACAGCTGTTGTTTTATAATTCATGTAATTGGGTCATCTTCCAATTACCTCATAACTTTGGTAGTTTGTATATTTGGAAAAACGTAACATCTGGGCAATCAAAAGAGTTATTTTAATGAAATAAATGACATTTTTCTTCTTTTTCAAAAACCTTTTTTCACAAACCAAGTTCCACGATTGAAACATATACGCTTTAACAAGTCAGAACTCCAAATTCTAACAATGTAACAAAAATACAATTAAATCAATATTATAACCATGATTAAGACCCACAACACTAGTGTAACCTTGTTTTTTTCTTGTCGAATGCAGCAATCCCTTCACCGATTTGGTGGTTGGCAAGTCCTGAAACATAGAATGGCCAATATAAAAATAACTGCTTCCTGGCTACATTTAGCAAACCCTACAGGGGCACCCCCACAATTTTTTTAAGGGGGGGGGATGGGAGGTAGTTCCAAAACTCATGTTTACCAAGATTAAGGATTCAAGATAAGGATTCAAAAGACATTTTGTTGGAAGAGCATTCAAAACATCAATTATGAGTTTATATTTTAAGAAACGTTTTGTTGCCAAGTTTAAAAAATCCCACAAAATTCGCAAAAATAAATTCCTGCAAAAAATAAAGGCCCACACAGATCCTAATGAGTTGTGTATTGCAAAATCAACAGAACCTTGTAGTAAAAAAGAAAAAATGCAATGGATAAGGGGGGTTCCGGGACCCTGAGATCATCAACCCTTCTCTCCCCCCATCCCAACCCCATCCCCCACTTCCAGGTAAGCCCTTACCCTAGTTTTTGCCGTTTTTAACAAACTTGCTTTGCTTTCTCTACTACTTCAAAACTGTCAAAGAAACCCAGCTTGAGCAGAAAGCATCAAGAATTTATGAGCTGTAAGTCTAAAAACATTTACATTACCTCTTTTAAAGCAAACTCGGGCCTTAGAGGGGGTGTAGGCCTAAGACGGGTTAAGTCCCATTTGCCCTTCCTTCGAGGTGTTCTGGGTGCAGAGCTCAACTGTGAAACCCCTGTTGTCACCGAGTGAGATGCAGACATAGATCTCTTTGAGAACTCTGCTGGCAACTAAATAAAAAAAGGAGAGGGCCAAGATTTGTTTGAGTGGAATTCTGTGTTGTTACTCTAAATCGAACTTGAAGTGCTGATAGAAAAAACTAAAAAGGTAAAATGTTGCATTGTCTGATAAACTTAATTGTTTTCTTATCCTTTCACTGTCCACTGTGTATCATAAGGTGTCAATGTTCAATGTTTATATCCATAGTGTATCATAAAGTGTCAACGTTCTTCTCCCAAACTTCCGCATCTATAGTGCCCTGTCAGGTGAGTCTTATTTTATTGTTATGTGTCATTAAGTGTAGGTCTGTATAGCAAAAAAAAAAACACCAATAAAAAACAACATAAGTGAAGCAAAGCTCAAACCTTGGACAAGATCAACTAGTAGAAAAAACAAGTTAAAAAAAGCTCCACACTGGCTCTTGCAGTTAAGAAGAATCAGCGCTGACAAGTTTTACCTATCATCAAACTTGTGGACTATAATTTATTGTAAACCACACTGACTGGCAAGTCAGTTTGTATTTGTTTCAATTTGTAATTTTAAAAAGTGTCATAATTGGTGCAGTTCTCTTTAACTGATACATCAATCTGAATTATGCAATATAAAACGGAAACTACCAAGACATGACAATCGTAAGATTACTTACTGGTGACCCAGAAGAAAGTGGAAGACTTATAGATCCTGAACTCTTGATCATTTGGACAGAGCCAGGAGGAGAACCACTGGATTCACTGTGGGGAGGGTTAGGTTGTTTTTCTCCCTTGCTAGGGGGTGGGGTGAGTCTTTCTCTCCAAGGTGATGAAACATGGTTAGGAGAACCCTTTGGACTATGGCCTGGGATGAGAGCTTCAAGCCAGGCATTCTTCTCACGAGTGTGGTTTGTGCTAAGTTTCATCACAAGGTTATCAACTGCAACAAATATTGTCAACGCCATTACAAACTCGAAGGAAAATTTAGATCTGGGGCCGGTTGTTCGAAAGGGTTAACAATTAACAAAACCTATTGGTTGTTATGGTAATAAACCCTTGATTAGAGCTAATCGTCTTTCTAACAACTAGAGCCTGGTTTGCAAAACTCGTTAAATGTTGTTACTAGGCAACTGGAATGATGGCTATCTAGGCCTGACTACAATGTCTGAGTACTTATATATTTTCATGTAACTGTGTATAATTTATATAAAGAGGAGGAAATTAATACAGTCCAGCTTCTATTAAGCAGCCAACCTTGAGAGTTTCAAAAGTGGTCTCAAATAGAGGTTGACAGCTTACACCTTATCCTGCTACATTCTTAAAAATCAAAGTCATAAAATCTCAACAAAATTGTAAACTTCAAAATTTCTGGAAACAACTGACATTTTCAGAATCGACTTGTCAAGACAAACAAAATGAATGGTAACTTTGTAGGTTTTTAAGCAATGGTTTTGAAGTTAGAACAATTTTAGTTTATGTGAAACCGTTTTTAGCAACAAACATTGTCAACATCATTACAAACTCATAGGAAAGTTTACATCAAGTTTGTGGATTTTGTTCTTAATTGTTACTAGAGTCATGGCTATGTAGGCCTGACTACCATGTCTGAGTATTGTATTTTCATGTAACTGTTTATGTATAGAGGGAGGAAGGAACTAATACAGTCCCACCTCTACAAGCCAGTTCGACATTTCAGAAACACATGCACGAGTCGGGATAAAATGTAAAATTCATGAAAGTTAAACAAAGGAACGCAATGAAGTGGGATGGGAAATCATTCTTCTTCTTTTTTTATTAAGTTTGATGAATATTTCATTTTATCCAGACACGCACTTGTTTTTTTTAAATTCCAAACTGGCTTATTAAGCAGCTACCCTCGGGACTTTGAAAAGTGGCCACTTAATAACAGAGGTATCAAATACAGCAGTTACATACAGCTCAATGACTTAACGTTTCTGTCCACTAATGGTGTGGTGTGAGATCTCAGCAAAGGAATCAATGTCACACAGCTATAAATAACCATTTTATTTTAAATGAACACATGATGAACACACAATGTTGCACTGCACTAAGCAGAACATTATTTTTGTAGTTTTTCTTCTTCTTTTCTTTTATTTCCCATTTCCTATCTTATTTATAACTCAATTAGCTGTGGCCCACTTTCATACTTGGAAATAAAATTTGTTGTTGCTGTTGTTATGTTGTGGTGTGCATAACATTTCTTTTGTAAGAAAACTCACAAAGTATACTATTGGTAAACACAAGCAGTTGAGCCGTCAGGGTGAAGACAACAGGAAAATCAAGTAATTAAACAATATGCAAAACAAGATAATTATTTTGTTGCCATTCTTATATCCTCAGGTTTGAATGAAAAATACAAATATCATTTCTGTTGTCATACCATTATTTGCTCTTTAGGTTCTTTTATTTAAAAAAAGGCTAAAAATTTTAAAATTAATGAAAGTACTTTGAAACATATATCTATACAGCCTCAACTTTATAACTATATAGCAATACAGATTAAGTTATGAGTATCAGTCATTTAATATCATTATTGACTTCAAATTCTATTTTTAACAACAATATCTTACAATACTGTTCAAATGGAGAATGATAAATCAGCTATTTTGTCAAAAATATAAGATTTTACCTTACAAACCCACCTTTTAGTTCGAAGGCATTCAAAATGCCTTCTGTATCCTCAAGGGAACGAACAGTAAGTCCTGTGAGGTCATACTTTTTCTAGGGTCAAAACACAATCAGGATTAAATAACAAGCTACAAGCTGTGAATGTTATGAGAAATTCTTCATACCTAAAATAACTTGTATTCTAACTGTAAACAGCAATCTCTTTGAACCTAGTTAGCATACTTTCTTGTAACACTGTGTATCTGTACATGCCTAAGGTGTAGGTTGAGTGGAGTTTTGAGCTTTTCAAAATGCATTATTAACTATTTCATGTTGTTCTTGTACAAATCGATTGACAAAATAAAAACTGGAAAGGAAGAGCAACTATTGCAGTGATAAGGGTTCAGATAGAAGCTTCAATAAAAATTTTCAATAAAATAGAGAAAATGGGGTTTTAAATAATTTCTTAAATGGCACTCCAAAACTTTTTAAATTCATGAAGAAATGTTATTGACAACTATTTAACCCATGAACACACTAAAAAGAAAAACCCCAATGTTTCTCTTCATTTAACAAGCTTGAAATTGATAGCATAAGTCACTGGGGTTATCACACTCATGCACCAACAATTTTGTTTTCTGATCATGATCACAACTACATTAATGTTGTCATCAACTTTTGCAAGAGCTACCTACCTCAAAGCAGTAACCGCTTAGTTTTGCACTGACTGACAGGACAACAAGGTAGGTGGGAAATAGCAGGAAATATCTCTCCCTTACTTCCTACAAGATAAACAAGGGTGTATGGTTAGTTAGTCAATGTGTCACTTGTTGTTCTTCCAATACTGAAAATTATGTCTAACAAATTAAGTTAACATGTGATCATGTACCAAGTTGGTGATAAAAGCTCTTTCAAAAAATGGCAGCATCTTGTTTTGGTGAGATGCCTGGAAGAATGTCTATGGACACAGACACACTTTTGGAAATTTTTGAAAACCGGACTCATCTGCGGGTGCATGCTTGTAGTACTGCCTTTTACAAAAAATAATAATATTTCCTCAAAAGGAAAGAGCAGGAAACTACAGACAGCAACTACAGTAAAATCATGTACAAAAAAGTATCTTAAAAGAAGCCTCCACTTGCTTTTTTCCAGTCTCAAAACAAACAAGTTAGACTTTTATGTTTTATTTTTATTTTTTTTTCATTCAGGGTTTCATAGCAGGGGTTATTACCTATGGGCCTATACTAGTGCAAAAGTGATTTTGTATGAAATGCTAAATATTCTCCTAATCGTTATGAAGAGATAATGTGGGGAGAAATGACAACTCCATCAAAAATAACTTACATCATTTTTGCACGATTAATATAATAATAAAATACCCTTCAATTTAATTTAGTCAGCAGTTATATCCCGCTTAACTCAACAATTGTTCAAGATTGTGGTGAGAACTTGAAATCTATGGTGAGTTGTATACACAATCAATCGACAGGCAGTTGTATTTCATAAAACTAAAAGGGACCACTCAAGCCAATTGTCTGATCAATGCAAAAAAAAATGAATGAGTATTTCACTCACCCCTTCCTCCCCATGAATAAGAAACGGTGACATCAAAATGAGATCACCTAACTTGCTAATGTCCTGAAAAGTAAAATTTTTATGGTTTTAGGCCGTAGGTACATATTAAGTAGCTAGGTAGGTACAAGGCTCCAAATTAATAGCCTGCTGGATTTGGTAGCCTGTGTGCAGGTTTTAGTAGTCCTATACATTTTCAATGTGTAATTAATCCATGCTATGTCTTCATCTGTAGCTGTATAGGCAAGATCAATTGCATTTGTTTGCCCAAGAAAGTAGAGAGGCTTCACTCCTTTATCACATTGTTTTGTATCATTTTATCAGTCTAAACAACAACTCTTTGTTAATAAGTCACGAAGGTTCCACCCAATCTTGTAGTAGTCAGCTGGCTACAGGTTCTGAAAACTAGGTGCTAGGGTTCATTTTTTAGTAACCTATAGATGGCAAGTTTGAACCCTGTGGCAAACACGTACAGTGCCTGTTTGACATTTTGAGGGGATCCAAAAGCAAATTGGGAATCGCTTAGTATATGAAAATTTAGAAAGTGATGATCAAAATCTAAATCCTGTGAATCCCATCGTTAGACTTTTCAAAGATTTTTAAAAATGATCTTTAGATCTGCTGAAACAATTTTGATCAGAGGCTTTAAAAAAAACATTATAAAGGAGTAGAAGTAATCATCTTTATTCAAACACACTAAAACATAAAAGTTTAGAAAGGTCATGTACCCTTTGACACCCAAACTTTAACATACTAGTTACCAATACTATTTTTTAAAATTATTTTGTAAGCTGATAACTTGAAAGTTGTTTCTTTTAAAAACCAGATTGGCTGGGTTTCAGGGCAAACATGAAAACTGATTGGAGTTAATAAAATAGTAATATCTTAACTTAGACTGTACTTACTTCGTCCCACCCCTCTATCTGTCCTGTCAGCATCTCCAATTCAGTTTCCTTCTTTTTTCTTATTTCATGGCAGCTTGTCTGCAAAATGTTTCCAAGTCAGTAATGCAATGCATGCATTGATGGTAATGAATTGTGTGCCACATATTGCTCTATTTAAAGTTATACTGTAGGCTCTAAAAAGTTTCTTTAATTTCTTTTCAAATTGCTAAATTGTTTTAGCAATTTGGAAAAATATATTTTTTTTAAACACTTATCTTTTAATTCTAAGCATTTATAAACTAAACATTATGAAACAGATTGCTCTCTTTTCAAAATTAATGCCTATGATGCAAGAAAAAAGGTTGCATACATATACATATTTCCCCTTTTCTCTTGTTATGCATGCTGTTAATACTGATATTTTTGTGCATGTGTGAAATATCGCACAGTAAATACCAAATGAATATAATTTACTTGCCTGTAGTATGTCTATTTTGTATCAATGTTTTGTCAATTATTGTAACCCATTCAGTCCCAGTCAGTTATAACACCTAACTTCTCCTTACATAACACATACAAATTAAGACATTTGGTAGAGAGAAAATGAGATTTGATCAAAGAAAGCGAACTATTGAAGATGAAAAGTTTAACTCTGAAAACCTTGTTCTTTAAAAGTATTGGCTGCATTTGAGCAAATTTACCTGTACAACAAGGACTGAAACAGTTAATTAACACTTACATATTCTACTTCAATTGAGGTGGATAGTGGCAGAATATCTACTGAGCGCTGAAGGCATGAGGTAGATATTCATTAAGCCACTATCCACCGAGTATGTACCAGCGAGGCAACAAACTTCCTTTCCAGAAAACAAAAGATTTTTGGGGAAAAAAACCCACTTTTATTACTTGAATCACTGTGCATGGCAAAACTCGTGTGTGAGCAGCCTGACATACAACAAACATGTTTGACTCTTTGTCAGCTACAAAATGTCGTAAATGGCATAAAACAGAATTTCTTTAGGCTGTTTTAAATATTTTGTGTTTTTGAAGCAAACTTTTTCAATACCGTGATCCGAAACTGTTGCAAAGCGACTACTTCTGTCCGCCATTTTGCTTCAGTCTTATTATCTACTACTTCAGAGGTAAATATGGTCTCACATCTACTATTTCTAAACCAATGAAATCACACATAGCCAAGCTGGTATATACTAATTATCTTTATTACTGTTTTATAGTTATCATATCTACCTTCACTGCTGACTACTCACATTAATGTTCTGGAAAACAGCTATTGCTTTCTTGGTGTCCAGTTCATCAATGTGATCATCCTGTAGATCAACTCAAACCACTCAATTGTAGTAAAGGACAATGTGGTGTGCAAGGTTGTGGTAATACCTCTAGGAAAAACTGGCATACCCAATGATACACCCTGGAGTCCTCCGTAATAGTAAAATGGAACAGTGTGGAAAAATGTTCCAAATTTAAAAATAGTACAGCACAAAACAATAGTATAGGGTGGAAAAACCTTAAAAATTCAGTAATATTATGGATTGGTTCAGTAGTGCATTGTGAAAAAGTCCAATAAAAATGTTGAAAATTAATAATTATACAGTCCTGAATTAAGCTGTATAGTGTGGATTTTTTTCTCAAAAATAATATTGAATAATCATGTACTTAATGATTATTTAAGACCCCATATTTACCCACAGTGCTCAGCATGTTATCTCTACTGTCTACAACTTGCCAAACAATTACTCTCCAAGATATCTACACAATGTCAAATAAGCCATATTGTAGAATTGTGTCATAGGAAGGACTCAAATCTATGTTGGTTCAGCATTTGTTTAATGTTCCTCCTCTTTTGTGTCACTTTGTGATAGCAGGCAACAAGTAACTCAGAGGTAAGGAGGCAAAAAAAGAAACAAGCTTCATCAGTTAAGGTATCAGATTTCAATTAAACCATTATTAATAAATTCAAATTTAAACTAACAATTCTTTTATAAATACATTAAAGTTTTTTTAAGAACAGAAATTAGTGATTAAATCAACTATCTGTAATATCCAGGCTTGCCAAAAAATACTTCCTCCACAAGCTCACCAAACAAATATTGACATACTTCTTTTTGTAGAATAGATTTAGTCAATTGACTGTAAACATCATTATAAAATGAACTATAATTATCTATAGCCTAAGATGACAATTATCAAGAAAACATGAAACAAAGTAAACATATACTAAACATATAAAAAAGGGAAAAAATCACACACCTCTAAATGTCTTTCAAGTTCTTTGAGTAGTGTTGGATATTTGTCCAGATGACGGAAGGGCTGATAATTAAATCAAGTTTCAATCAAGATCTATATAGCTAATCTAAATGCCGTTTTTTAAACCCAGCTGGCTTCGTATTCAACGATCACAAAATGCTGTTCCGATATATATATCTATCTTAATATAATATTAGATGATAACATATAAAACATCTGAATTTGCTTTATTACAAAATCCAAAAAAAAAACTGCCAATAAAAAGCAGGCTGCATAGTTATCATTCATTCAAGCATATTACTGTTTTCTCTGCTCTCCACAAATAGACACAAAACTCAGAAATGGCAAATTGAAACACTTAACATTTTTTTCATTTTACAGTAAGGACTGGACAAAATGTTCTATTTAAAAAAATAATAAAAATTTTTAAAATCATTTATTTAATCCATGGAATTAATGAGGAACAGGTCTCATACAATAATAAACAACTACAGTCCAGAAACTCACAGCTACTGGTCTTTGATGTAAAGAAAAACATAAAAAAATCTTACTTTTCAAACAAACCTGTATTGACATACTGTAAGAGAAAGGTAAATTATTATATCACATACCAACATAAATCAAAGTTATTTGCTGTGATTAATGACTAAATACTTAAAACATCTGGCAGTGATGTTAGTAGTAACAACTTTTTATTCAGCTTTTGTTAAAAATTACCTTGCTCAAACTTGTGGTAAGGGTCAAAATCCCAGGGCTGGGGGCACCTTTACTTTCAATGAATGCTGATAGCTCATCACTATAAACAGAATAGGAGGCAAACCAATTATCACCTTTTTTACTGCTTCTTTGCATTATTTACTGCATTTCTTTAAAACCTAAATAATTGTTTCTAGGCAACTGTACATTTAACTACAATACAGTACTGAAAGTATCTCAATTAGTGTTAAGTGGATGAGAGTCTTTGACTCCCCCTGGACAGGACACTAATTCATCACAGGTTAAGCCCCGATTAAACGGATGCAACATGTTGGGACAACATCATGCAACAATGTTGAGCACAACATGTTGTCTCCATTTGAACACCATGTTTGGACATGTTGGGCAATGTTGGACGATGTTGGATGAAGTTTGATTTCTGTCAAACTTTTCATCCAACATCGGCCAACA
>JAOBRD020391533.1:0-19581 GCA_027575215.2 Hydrozoanthus sils
TGTTGAAGGAATGATAACTTTGATGATGGATGAACACCATCCTGGATCAGTAAGGTGCCAAGATGATGACAGGTGTTTTAAAGGAATGATAACTTTGACCATGGACAAACACCATCCTGGATCAGTAAGGTGCCAAGATGATGACAGGTGTTGAAGGAATGATAACTTTGACCTGGATGAACACTAGTCCTCGATAAGTAAGGTGCCAAGATGATGACAGGTGTTTTAAAGGTATGATAACTTTGACCAATGATGGATGAACACCATCCTGTCAGGTATTTAAATTCTAAATTATCAGTATTTATCATCAATGAACTTTGTGCCAAGATGATGTCAGATGCAAACTTACCAGTCCTGTAGAACACTAACAACGGTATCCACTGTCTCTGGTTTAATATCTCTACCTATTGCAAAATCAACTTCAAGCTGCAAAGAAAAATATTTAGGCTGTTAACTTAAAAAGACTGGAAAACAAATGCAAAACTTCAGAAATACAAGTTTCAGTTGCTTGACTTGTGTTGCTTAATTACTAGTACCATCAGTCATTCTTTTATTTTTTTTTGCATTTCCAAAGAAAAGTTTGTGGAATAAAGTATTTTTCACAAACCTGTTTATTTTTTTGGTCTAATTTTCCATGTATTATATCTGCATAGACTGCTTCAATGATTAAATCCTAAAAATGGAAGAAAATATAAAATTTCAGAACAATAATATACATGGCTAGATGACAATAATAATAATAGTAATAATAAAAAAATGAATAATAATATTAGTTATAGTAATAACAACACTTCCGTAGAATTCTGAAGATTTTCTGAAAATTTTGAAAAGTCTTAAAAATGCCTTAGATACATTTTCCGAAGATTTTTGAAAGTTTCTGAAGATTTCCGTATACTTCCGAAGATTTTCCCAATTTTTTAAAAAATCATAAAAATGCCTTAAAAACAATTTCAAACATCTTCCGAAGATTTCCGAATGTTTTCAGAGGTTGCAAAGATTTTGTTTCATTTTGGAGAAATAAGTTAAGTTATGCAACGCTTTCTCGTGGGATCCTGCAGAGATTAAAGAACTTTGCCCTCGATGTTATAAACATGTAATCGCCTGGTTCCTCGTAAAATTTAGGATTAATATCACTTGAGATTTCAATTTTTTCCAAATTGCCCTCATCGCAAAGCGACTCGGGCGATTTAGGAAAAAGTTGAAAACATTCGTGAAATGAATCCTTAATTTTACTCGGCCCCATGCAATTACCTATACAAATGTTACTACTTTCTTTCTCCTTATCAGCTTGTTATAATGCCAACAATTCGAAAACACAATTATATTTATATAGCAGAAGGTTTTAACCATTGGCAACTAACTATTCACATCACAGAAGGCTGCCTACATGATCTGCCGATTAGTATAAAGACAAGCCATCATTCAGTTTGTAAACACCATTGTGTGATGAAGACTACAGCTGCAGTAGCAGTCAAAACTTTATACTCATGAATTTACATTATGAACAAAATTGTGAGATAATCAAACAAGTATCATTTTATAAACTCACCTCAAGTTCCCTAAGATTACTTATTTCAAGTTCTTTTAGTAGTACTTCATACGGTATGTACTGGAAAAGATGCAAAAATTAATATATTCAATTACAAACTGAAATTTTGGATATTAAATAAAATATACATTATCAGTTAACAGTTGGTCAGGCAGAAGGATCTAACTTATGAAAATCTTAAAATGTTTCTAAAGTTAATGGAAAATCCTGTTTTTCCAAAACTGCAATTAAATAGAGTTTAATTTTCAACTAGTGTTACAACAGTAGTACTAAAAAGTAAGCTGTTTAAAGAAACCAAAAGTGCTTTAAGTCCAACTGAAATAATATTTCAACTACTTTAAATACTGGATTAACAACTATTTATTGTATCAGTAGCCAACTTCTTGGTTGCCTTTTATCATTTAGTTGCCAACTTGTTTAAAATGTATGTCGCAGAGAAAAATTGTTATCTCTCCTGTAGGCCTTGCTAAATAGACCCTGTAGAGTTTATATAGTGCCTTTTTGACTGCTCAAGGTGCTTTACAATAATCAGTTTACCCCTAGCAAACCAGAAGGATATATACAAGCAATTGGTAGCCCTTTCAAAGCAGTCCATGTCGTGGGTGTCGGTACTCATTAATTTACTGACTCTGGAAGGATGGAAAGCTGAGTGTCCTTTAGTTGGAAAGAAGATCACCCTTGGAAATATTTACTGTATTCCTCAACCCAGCCAGGGATCAAACCAGGGGCTTCAGGTCTGAGAGATCTTACCACTCACTGTGCCAACCCCTCTGCTATAGGGAATGGTGATGAAAATTTTTTGTCAAAGTTTTTAGATATTAACAATCCATATAATGTTAAATCATCTGATGTAGGTCACAAGGTTTGCAGGCAAATTTTCAATTTTTTGAAATCTATTGCCAACCCATAACCTTTGGGTGAGTTCTAGCCAAACTTGGGCTGATGTATCTTGGGGGTTTTCTTCAGCTGCATTTTGTTTGAATTGATAGATGTACTAGAGAGAATTTAGATGTTGATAAACTGGTCATCCCTGAAAGGGTTAAAATTTGTTTGTCAATAATGGGTCCTACACATATCAACTACAATATTGCTCTCATTAGACTTTTTGAAAAGTAAAGTAAGTTACACATACTTTTTTTTTTCTACAGTCATTGTTATTCAAACAAACTGCACTTTGGCTATAAGAGTTTCTTAAGCTTACCTTTGATTTTGCTGCTAGAGAGACTACTGTTAAATGTCTTAATTTTGTTAGCTGTGCTGGCGTTAAGGGTGGTAATGATTCTGCACTATCTGGAAAAAAAATGACAAAATAACACATTCACAAAGTTAACATAATTCTGTAACTACAGTACTTAATAATTTTGGTAAGAAATAATCAAAGGTCTCTCTAGTTGAATTCAGAAAGGTCAAAAATTCAATATAACATATTGATTGTACCTGCATCTCAACAGCATTTTTAGAAGAGAACCTTACTATTATATTATTTTCTTGCAGTTTACCAAAAAAAATGCAAATTTGTTAGTCAGGTAATATTGATGAACAAAACAATGCCAATAAAAAATAACAAACCTTATGAACTTTTTCTTTGGCATTACTAGGAATGTAACATTTTTGAGATGCCACATATTGTATTACCATACAAAAAATTAATGATGAAACTAAATAGTATCAAAAGTTTCTTGTATGTACCTCTGTAGTCTGCATATGTTCCAAATGCAAACAGATTCAATAGTTTCCAATAAGATTCATGTTCTCCTTTTGCTAACTGAAAGAAAAGATAAGTGAAACATAATTATAAAAATTACATGAAAATGTCCATATTTGGAATAAAAAATGTGTTAGTTATTTAGTGGGGAATACTTAACACATCTAAGTCTACATTTTCATTTTTTGTAAATTAAAGTTTATGTGTATTATGTTGGCACATTAGTCACCTTTACACATCAGAAAATCAATTTAAATGTAAGTTTTACAAAACTCGTGAATATCTAGTATATTTTTTCTTTCTCTGGGCTGTTTAGAGCTGAGTTCCAAGAGCTACAGTCCTGGATTCTCCCCCAAAAATTCAAGCCCAAGCTGTAACTTAGCCATAATTATACTTTTTCAACAATGTAATCTGTACTATGTCTGCATCTGTAGCTGTGTATGCAACAATAGATATGTTTGTTTGTTTTTGACTAAATTTCCACTCTATACGGCCCTTATTTGGGACTATAATATTATCAATTTCTTGGTTTTGGAAGCTTCTTCTGGGACACAATGCTCGGTGTTTACATTCATCAATCCTCATTTTTGACAAGAAGCAGCACCCATCTCCAAGAAAAAATGTTATTTCATACTTTTTTTAATTAATATTACGGTTTATTTTACAAACTTGTATTTGAAATCTTTCCACCCTATAGTAAGTACTATTCCATTCTATACTATTAATAATTTTGAAAGATTTTTCCACCCTGTACCACTATTCTGCTCTATACTATTATTACCGGCTTCAGAGTAACTCATAGTTAACCCTTTCAGTCCCGGTCTGTTATCAACATCCAACTTCTGCTTACATAGCACATACAAAATGAGGCATTTGGTAACAGAAAATGAGAACTGATCAACAAGCAAACGAAAGGTAGAATTTTCCCAAACTTGTTCAATAAAAAGTTTGGACTCCAGCTGAGAGAAATTACTAAATAAATACAACTGGAACTCAAAGTGTTAATCAGTTACAAAGGTTCCACATAACTTTTTAGTAACTAGCTGGCTACAAGTTTCAAAATCGAGTTGCCAGTATTGGTTTTTTAGTAGCCATTGACCACAGGTCTATAGGTGGCAAGTTTGAACCCTGGGTATGCTTAAAAATTTAATTCTTACCTCTTCAACATTAGGCATCTGTAACAGCTCACCAAACACAAACACCCCAGGGGCCTCCAGCACTTGTTTCACAAGAGCAACAAGACCTGCACCTCTAGTTGATTTTGCCAATAGAACAAACTGCTCCAAGTTGTTACTTGTACTGCCATGACATTTGACTTCCTTCTCTGCCATGCCTTGGTTTTCTTCCATTAATCTTGGTGGTATTAATAGCAAAACATCAGCCACAGATGTTATCTGGATAGCTTTATCATAATGTGACCAGTCAAACAATCAAAGTACACCATGATCCTTAACTTTGACGTAACCAAAAACACATAGTACAAAATAAAATAATACTAACTGAATGAACAACTCCAAGAATATTAATAGTATCATAATTATGGGGAGGTGCACGTAGCTTCTTTTCATTCATAAAATATTTTCTCACAGGGGTTCTGTCACTGTTACTTTTTTGTCCAACCAAGGTATTACATCACCTAGACAAGAAGGATTCATTTCTTTTTCTAGTTCAGTGGCTTAGTAGTAAAGCATATATATAAGTAACATTTTCCCTTGGCTCTGTGGTTTGGTAGTAAAGTGTTTATTTAACTGACAGCTTCCTTGGCTTGGTGGCTTGGTATTGTTACAAATGACCAGCTTCGGAGCCAACAAACTGCTTAAATTAATACATGTCTAACCTGTTCTCTAATATTAATAGTAATGACAATTTAGCCATGGAGACAACCAGCCACTGAAATACATTTCTGCCTCATCTATTAGAAATGTCTAATGAGCCATGGAGCTAACAAGCCGCTTAAATATATGTCTACCTAGGACTCACAAGTTTCTTACCACTGATGAGCTACTGAGCCAGACCAAAATTAAATTAAATTTAAATTAAATTAATACATGCTTAAATTAATAAATGTCTAACCTGTTCTCTAATATTAATAGTAATGACAATTGAGCAAAGGAGCCAACCAGCCACTGAAATGAATTTCTGCCTTGTTCTCAATCTAATAGAAATGTCTAATGAGCCATGGAGCTAACAAGCTGCTTAAATACATGTCTACCTAGGACTCACAAGTTTCTTACCACTGACGAGCTACCGAGCCAGACCAATAATTATTCTTTGATAAAAAATGGCCCCATATTCTTATAGTTGCTCCATTTTATGTAATACACAAAGTTCTCTCAATATTAACTTTATATCAATTGATTAAAAATAAGTACCAATAATGTGAATAAGTGCTTCACCTTACATACTCACTAACACAACAACTTTAAGTTCATATATTTATGACTTATTAAAAGCTGTACATACATTATACTCAGTTGATAAAAGATAAATTACAAGACTGTTTAAATGGATAATAATGAATTTACCATGTTTTTTTAAAAATTAAAGCACAATATTGTTGAAATCTTTAAGTTAAAAAAATCATACTTAAGCAAGATGAAAAATTACTTAAATTAGTCTTTCCCCAGCTGACAACACATACCACATATTATATATAACATGCAGGCTTACGAACATAGCTGGCACTGCAATAATTACGTTGAGTGCCGGAAGCTTGTTTGATATAAACCTCACAACGTCTTGCCAGCTCATCGTTAAAGACAAACAACACAGCTACACTTACTGTTATAAACTGAGCTCATTTAGATCATTAAATACACCATCTTGTCGACAAAACTGCGTAAAACAGGTCCCACAGTTGCAGTTTCATCAATTTTTTCAAGCTAAGTTCATTTCCATTCAATTGAGCGGTGGCTAAGCTTTCTCTAAGGGCCCCTATTGCGAAGGGCCCAAAATTCGGGTGCATTAAACAGCAAACCTGAGTTTTTCTTTCCAAAAAAACTCCAGAATCATGGAACTTTTGATAACTATCTTTACAAGACAATATTAATTAAATGGTGTTTAGTTTTATGGTGAAACGATTCATGGAGAATGAGATATTTTATACTTTAAACTGAAAAAGAGGTTATTTCGCCCCTTGAGAAAAAGGTGCCTTGTCAGCGGCTTTGCCCTTTGTGACGTGCTCCACTTCCGTCGAGTGAAAAAACATGACTTCCAGAAGGAGGAATAGACAGACATATGGACGCTTATAAGTGACATTTTTATTGATTCATGGCCACGAACAGACGAATACACACTACTGCTTCAGCAAGGTTAAAGCAAGATTACCTTAGGATTGTCAGGGACCCAGTTCCCTACATTACGGCTTGTCCCTTGCCGTCAAATATTTTAGAATGGTCAGTTTCACAGTGCTAAACTGTTTAAATTTAGGATATTTATATATAGAACAGGGTTGGTTTTATAATTGAGCGGCATTTATGGTAATGTTATAGGATGATTATCAGTTAATGACGCTGTATTTGAATGAAGGATGTTAATTAAGCGAAATTGGTCTACCATTTAGTATCAGTTTGTGTCAAAATTGCAGGCACTACGTCGTCAGAGGACCCGAGAAAACTCCTTACGAAGGTAAAACTATTTAAAATTGATGATCTATTACAGAATAAAACTGATCTATTGGGCGTTTCTCTTATATTCCAAATAACAAAGACAAATCTTAGTTTTTGTATTGTCAGGTTTTACAGTTATTTTTTTCTCAAGAAAAGTTAACTAGTCGATGTTATTTCTTGTGTTGTTTCGCAATTCCGAAATCCGTCAATTAGTAAGTATATTGTTTCAGGGCGAGAATGTGCCAGGTCTTTTGTCATAATTGCTGCTGGTTTATTGATTAAAATATCCACTTCCATGGGATCATATATACGTATTGGTCAGTAATGGATGAGTTTATTTGGTGTATGAGACGTAGGTTCACCTACTCAATACTGTAACTTCTAAGACATAATAGTGTGCAAATTTTGGAAATGTTTTACCAGAGTGTTGCTTTAAATGCAGTATTAAATATTTATTGCAATGGTTTGTCAGATCTTCAATAATGAGCTAGAACACCTATGTTGAATAGTAGAACATAATGTATATAGTTGCTATGGAGGCAATGCTCAGACTCAAAACAATGTTCTCTCTTCTATGCCATGCAAGTAATTGCCATTAAGTCAGCCATCTTTACTTAGCATCAATAAGGGCTCATACTAAACTTTTTTATAAAGTAGCGAGCAGGCCAGCAGAGGCAAAAATTTGGTAGTCTGAGTGGAAGTTTTAGTAGTCATCTAAACATTTTCAATGATTAACCCACACTATGACTTTGTCTGGAGCTATGTATGCAGATGTTTGTCCAAGAAAACAGATAAGTTTAATTCAATCATCACACTGTTTACAGGGTTTGTATGCCACCTGTAAAAGAATTATCCTTGAATTCGGGAAATTTTTGTTCCAGGCCAGGAATTCCTTGAAAAATATTTTTTTAGAGCAACCTGGAAAAATCCTTAAATTTTAAGTTAACCTCTACTTAGTGTAATTTGTTCCAATAGAGTTGTTTTAAGTATGTTTTCTGCAATTTTTCTGCCGCTTTAAGAAACATCAATGTGAATGTGTCAAAAAACATCTGGAAGAAAGTTTGTATTTTGGTGCTTGAATTGATTTTCTCTTACTGTTTCTCCTATACGTATTGAGACCTTGAAATTACCTGGAAAGGACCTGGAATTTTGTTTTGAGCAAAGGGGAAGAACCCTATGTTTACCATTTTGTTAGAAACATTAACTCTTAGTTAATCAGTCCCAAAGGTTCTACACAATCTTGTTAGTAGCCAGCTAGCTATCTAGTTGCCAACATTCATTTTTTGGTAGCACTGACCACCAATAGATGGTAAGTTTGAGCCCTAATTATTCTTCTTTTATGTCCTGGTCTAGTCTGTCTTTGTTTTTGAGTCTTATACTAATGACCAAGTCACATAGTCATATGCACTAAAAATTGATTAAGTCAGATAAGAAATTTTAGTCTGTCATGACTTGTATAAAATATTGAGTTTGTGACAAACAAGGAACTGTTCTACTGTAACTAGGTAGGTTGCTCATTAATTAGGCATTAGCCAAGTTGCAATGATTTGTGAGTAACTGAGAACTTAGCTTAGGTACCTCAAGATACATCAGCAGCCCTACTTTGGCTTAAATACATCCAAAGGTTATGGATTGGCAACAGAATGATTTTTAAAAAATGCAAACCTCTTGGAACCACTCATGGCACCAACAGTTGAAGACTTTTATCTCAAGAACCATAAAGATTTTGACAAAAATTTTTTATTGCTATTCGACCTCTTTCAACTGAAAAAGTAAATTTTTCCCATCATGTGCACTTTAAGGTTCAGTGTTGATGTTGCCCAAGGCTCAGGAAAAATGGAAGTACATAATTTATTTGATATTATAATTTTGTAATATCAGTTTGCTTTGTTATGCAGTCATGTTAACTGAAATTGGACTTTGTGACAACTTGACTTTATATTTAAAAAGCCCAATGCAACACAACTCAAGTGACTATAGCTACATACATATTTAAGTCTTGAAACTTTAGAGATTTTTGTGCCAAATTTCTATCCATGTACTTCAAAAATTGCCCCTAAACTTATTTTTTGAAACATTTTAATTTCTAAAAACCCACCAATAGTTAGTAGTGAGTGTAACTAGAGTTTTCTAACATCATAGTTTGAGTTACAGCACTTTAAATTAATACAGTAACATTAAAGTTAAAACTATTTACAAATTAAATTAATATAAAATTATTTCTCCCAGGTGGGTTTTTTCATGGCAAGTTGGTGTTTCCTAAAGACTTTCCATTCAAACCACCAAGGATATTAATGATCACCCCCAATGGACGATTTAAGACCAATACCAGGTCAGTTCGGAAACTCTTTTCTCTTCCCTGCTTTACACAACACATACACAACACATACACAACACATACACAACACATACACAACATATACATAACACGTTTTGTCAGCAGCACAGTGGCTGAGGAGTAAGTGTGTTTGACTTGAAATCTGAGTTTGATCCCAGATTAAACCACTGTGTTGTGTCCTTGAGCAAAACACTGCACCTGACCTCATCTGTACAAATGAGTACCAGCTTCTGCTGGGGTCTGACCTGTGATGGATTAGTGTCCTGTCCAGGGGAAGTAAGAGATATTCCTTAGCACTACAGAAACCAGAGATAAGTGCTTGCATATTGGGCCACACCTTACTCAAGAAAGGGTTTATATTTTTTACAAAAATGAATACAGTTTCCTTAAGGTTACAGTAGTTTTAGTCATTAAATTAATGATTTATTTTGAGCAAGATTTAACAAAATAATTTGTATTAGTTTTCAGCAGTTTTCCAACTAAGTATTGAAAAATTAACAATTTATAAGGTATTTTCATGCAGAGATATCAGATTTTGACAAATTACTTGTAATAATTGAATAAATGTAATATTAACATTCTGTCATTAATTTATATTTTAATTGTTATTAATTAGTTTAAGTAATTACTTAATTCTCAGTTTAAGTAAGAATAACTAGTAACTATTACACTCATCCAAATTAGAAAGTGTTCAGGCATTCAGTTCCAGATCTTCTGCTAAAAACCAATTTTATTGGTAAGCAGTCTTGTTCGGAGGCCTTAGAATTTTAGTCAATTAAATGTATGGTTGTTGTTTAGGTTGTGTTTGTCAATAAGTGACTTTCACCCAGACACATGGAACCCAGCCTGGTCAGTATCGACCATTCTTACTGGTCTCCTGAGCTTTATGGTAAGTCTAATTTGTACTCAACCCTTTCAATCCCACGACGCCCTTGACTGGTTGGATGTTCAACTTGTAATCCGGGAGTTTGACTCCCATTCAGATTAAAGTGCTGATGGCGAGAAATAATTATTTTGTTGCGCCAGCAAACAGACCATGCTAAATCAAGAAAAGCAGTAAAAAAATTATGCCAAAATCTTTTATGGTTCTGTGGGTTTTAACATTAAAGGTTCACAACTGATGTAGATCATTGTCAGTTGTTGGACTGTAAATGGTAAATTTCACTTTTTTTAAATCTGCTGCCAATCCATTATATTTATTTACTGTTGATTTAATTAAAAGCCAAACTTTGGCTGGTGATGTACCTTGAGATATTCTTTTATTGTAGTTACTAATTCTTCTAAGGTTGAGGATTTGCAGCAGATTTCAAAAAATTGAAAATTTGCATGTCCATTAACTTACATCATAGTTTAAAACAATAGTGTTAATATATCAAGAACCATATCAGATATTGATAAAAAAAATTCACTGCTCTTCCACATTGAGAAAGGTCTAACCACTGTGACAAAAAAATTAATATTTCATGTAATAGACACTTTAAGTACTGTGTTGTGCCCTTGAGCAAGACACTAAATAAAATATTAATATCTGATTTTGACTCAGCTGTATAAATGAGTACCAGCTCTTGTCAGGGAATAACCTGTGATGGATTAGTGTCCTGACCAGAGTGAGTGAAAGACTCTCAGGCTTAACACTATAAATAAGGAAAGCGATTTAAGATAAGTGCCGGCCTAATGCCAGCCACTTGGCTCAAGGAAGGACTTATAGCTTTCAATCCTGACCAACTTATCAACTAAATAGCTTCTCCAGGACATTTTGCAATGTTCAAATGGAAATTGTTCAAACATAGAAACTATGGAAGAGGAAATACAAATAAGTTCTTTTAAACTGGTAACAGGAAAAGAAGGTTTCTAGATAAGAGAATTTAGCAATATGCCATTTGGTTTATTTTATTGGGGCTGAAAGGGATAAAATAACATAGATTGCTTAAGTCTTTTGTGTATGCTAAGGAATAGTCTACATACCACTGACATAAAACAGATTACTGAAGCCATTTTGTCATTGGTAATTTTATAGCTCTAATTAAGGGCATTTCAAAGGCTCTGTTTGACTGTAAATTTATGGATACCTGGCCATTTTAAGTCCCCGAAATAAGCTTTCAAAATAGTGCATTCAGTGCAAACAAAATTCAAAGAATATGACAACGATCTGTGACATCACATGTTTCCAAAGGAGTTCCAAGTTGCTCTCTTAACTAGGATTTACAGTGAACTAGTGAGTGTTTTGCTCAAAAACAGGGCCACTAGCCACACAAACTTTGCCATGATCATATAAATTGGACCCAATAAGTAATATTGATCATTGCCGTTCAAATCATTAGACATCACACATATATACTGTTATCTACTGAGCTTAAAAAGTTTCGCAGCTTTGGTGCTAAAATAGGCATTTTGTCTTTGAAATTTCTCCACAAAATTTATTTTCAAGAATAACTTACTGCTAACAAGTGTCTAAGTGGAAATTATACGGGTCAAACTTTAATTTTAGATGTTTCAAACTAGTTTGAATGTTTGGCTTCAGTAGCATTTTAACATTTAAAGAAGTTGTTATATATAAATCATCAATTTATTCATTTTAATTTTAAAGAGTTTGTTTGGCCCTGAAGTTGTATAATACCAGTCACTGTGTAATTAAAATGATTGTATAATTTATTGCTGTTGAGTGAAGCAAGACAGCATAATATATTCTCAGTGATGTACAGTGTGTCATGTTGTTAGCAGTTGAGTTCTCATTTGAGTGGATAGATCAGATCATGTGGTTTGTCTGTCAGTCATTCTGCAGCACAGTTGCTCAGTATTACATGAAGTACAAACATTTATTGATCTAGGAGGTTCTACCAGAACTAGATCCAAATACAGAAGTGCTGCCCCTGCCTTATATTCTCGATGATGTTGTTAGCAGTCGAGTTTTTGATTTGAGTGGATAGGGAAATTCTCCAAACTAGACTCCCTATTTTGCATTCAAAAAGTTTGGGAGAATACTTTTACTTTTAATTTCAGTAATTCTCTCTGTTTGATAAGTTATTTTCTCAATATCAAATGTCCTGTTTTATGTAAGAAGTGAAGACGATAACTGGCTAACAGTGGAACTGAAAGGGGTGAAGGTCATTAACAGTATGTTTCTAAATGACTTCACTGGGTATCCTACAATAGCTCGACAGCATTATCTTTACCTGTGGTAACATCTAGTATAATTATTTTGAATACAGCTAACTAATTTAGTTAACAAACTTGTTCCTACAGGTTGAGACAGCACCAACACTAGGAAGTATAGAGACATCCGATTACCAGGTAGAGGTTACAATGAATAATCCATAGGGCTAGAAAGTGTTCTTGGTTCTGGATACATATCATTAAATGGCAGTATGCTCAGCCTAATGTCATCTGGTTCATGCAATCCCAATTATATTCTTACTGTTATTATTATTTTTTTAAGTTATTTCTAAAGTTGAAAGTCCATGTTCAAACTTTGAAGAACTCTTGTAATATTACTAAACCTTTAACCAATCCTTGAGTGATCATAAAAAAAGACTGACTGTATGTTTTGAATTATACTATACATACCTAAAGAGAAAACTTCCAACCAGTAGTTATAAGGAAACAAAGTATCATCAATAATTATTAATAATAATTGTTAATTATACTGTACCCTGCACTTAAAGTCCCTATCAAGCTTATTTAAGTTCCAGATTAAAACTGTTGTCATCTGTGAACTCAAAAATTGAATAACCAAAGAAAATTTCCACCTCTACATACACTTTTTAATAAAAAAAAAAGATTGGAATGTAAATTTTGACCGAGCAGGCTGGGGACTGGTAACCTGTGACGTAGCAGCAGTGAGTTATGTAGTTTCTGTTTAAAAATTTTCATTTTTGTTAAATATTTCAAAAATTAAAAATTTCAAATAATTTCAATGGAATGATTCATTGATTAAAGTTATAACCATGTGACTATTGTAGCCAGAATTGAATTTTTTTAGATAAAAAAGATTGTCTCTGCTTCATGCCTTGTGCTACACCATATGCCTCCTGCTATGTCATCATTGCACGCTTCAAGTCTAAAAAATGTAACAGGAACAGTGAGAAAAGGTTTTATTTTCGAAAATAACTATTATTTAAGGGCTCTACTTTACATCTGGAACTTTAAAAAAATAAGCTTGATAGGGACTTTAACACATAATTACTAATTCTGCAATGCTGTTAGTTGTGGCGATGTTACTTTGCAGAAATTAAAAGCAACTGTAAATTAACATTTCCAACTCTACTTATAATAATTAGGCAGCTGAGACTGTACGATTATGCACTGTTCGTACTTTACTTGTACAGTTTTCAGTACATAGTTAATTGCAATTATTATTAATTTTGCAAGTGAATCTGACTGCAAATATGACAGCAGAACATTAATATTTCTTATAAACATGAACTATGTTATATCATGAATGTTACAAGTACAATGGCAGTGATAAAGTCTGTGGGTACATCTAGCTATACAGCATTACATTGAGTTTAGAATGTTATTTACTTCGATTGTTTTAAAACTTGTCTTTACAGAAAAGACAGCTTGCTGCGAAAAGTGGACCATTCAACCTCCAAGACAAGATATTCTGCGAGCTCTTTCCAGATATAGTTGATGTAAGCATAATTTAATTGAATTTCAATGTAGAGGTGCACTAAGTGATAGAAACATGTGTGAACTTCTTAGTTCACGAAAAAAGTGCTTAGAGAAAAACAAGCTGCAGGCGAATTTTCTCGCACTTCTTGAGTGAACTAAAAACTCACAAGTGTTTCTATCACTGAACAGAGCAAGCAAGTTTTATACTAATTCACTTATGAAATAAGCCACACAAACAGCTGATAAATCCCAGAGATAACATATGCAGATACACTCTGTTTATATTTAAAGTGTGTCACCACAGCCAATCAGAACACGCTTTATATCTCCTTTTTTTATAACTTATTTTAGTGTCATTAATGCTTGTGCTTTCAGCTGAATATATAATCACTGACAGTATTATTAGATTGGTAAAAAATTTACTTGATGACACTGTCTTTAATTTTCATCTCTCAAAAATAATTATGAACCATAAGGTTTTCAATTTATTTAGTAAATGCTTTTAAGTCCATAAGAATTTTTAAAGAACTATTAACTTACAACACAATTAAATGATAGTTGTTCCAAAACTAGCTCTAGACATTGACTTATTTATAATCTTTACAAATTGTGTATTCATTTGCCTGATGTTTTATCGTGTGTAAATAAAGACGATCATGATGATTTCAAAATGGCTACCTAAAATGTAATCTAAACATAACAAAATGGTAAATTTACCTTAACTCTTAATAAGATTGTTTCACCATTGGTCTCGGTGGGGAAAGAATTCGTAATATTATTAAAAGAATTGATGTCTTATGTATCTGTTCTAATTTAACACCAAGATATGAAGTCATGTGACCACGTTGCCAACCCTAATTAGTGGCTACAAGCTATTTTAAACACACATTGGTAGAACTGATTTGGAAATTTCCAGAAATGCCCCATAGGTGTTGCACTATGTCTTATATCTAAGTTTGTATCATCAAGAATGACAAATCAGTGGCCAAGTGGTTGGCGTGTTCAACTTGTAATCCTTGGGTTAGAAGTTTGAGCCCTGGTCAGACTACTGTGTTGTGATCTTGAGCAAGACACTTTATCTGACTTGCTTCAGTCATCTCAGCTCTGTAAATGAGTACCATCTTCTACTGGGGACCAACATATGATGATCACTGTCCTTTCCAGTCGGAGTCAAAAACTCTCATCTGTTTAACATTACAGAAGCCAGAGATAAGCACTGACCTAAGAGGCCACTTACTGTAGTTCAAGAAAGGATTTAAGCTTTTAGCCATACGACACACAGTCACGGACAAATGGTGCAACTCCCTTTGCAAATGACTGGGCTTTCATTGGAACTTGCGTCTGTTTGTTCATAGTTGCTGACACATAGGCTCACTATATTATTAAAGATGAAGATGTCAGAGATAATGGCCGTGGCCTTAAAGCCAGTGGCTGCAAGTTACTTTAAGCGCTCCCAATTGCAGTACTTTTTATGATTTCAACACCATGATATTTAGGTAGAGGGTGCTGGGAAACTGATGGTGGTTGTCACTGAAAATTTTCGATATTTGCTGAGGAAACAATTACCTTTTAACACTCTCATAGGGGTCCCGCAGGGCTTTAAAAGTAATTATGAGTCTCGCTGTAAATATTTTAAAGATGATAAACTTGCTCCCTGAGGTCTTGACTTACTTGACTTAATCAACTTCGTCCCAAGGGGGACATAGGGCAATTACAGTGGCTTTCCATCTTCCTCTGCCTTGGGCAACGTTCTTTACTTCTCCCCAGGTTTTGCCAATTTTTGTCAGGTCCAATGTTAGCCCTCTGCACCAGGTGTATTTAGGTCTTCCATGCTTTTGTTTCCTTGCGGGTTCCATTCTAGAGCTTCCTTTGTGATGTTGGAGTTCACTTACCTCAGTGTATGGTCTATCCAGTTCTATCTGCGTGTTCTGATGTCTACTTCGACTGGTTGATGTTTGGACCTCTTCCATAGATGTGTTGCTGATGGTATCTGGCCACCTTATTCCTAGGATGTTTCTCGGGCACCTGTCTACAGAGACTTGGACTGTTTTCATGGATGATGTTATTTCTCTCAAAGTTTCAGATCAATAAGAAGTACTGACTTTAGGTTGGTAGTAAATAACCTGAGTTTAGAGCTCGTTCTTAGTGCTTTGCTTCTCCACACTGGTCTTAGCATGGAAACGCTTGCTGGGTCTTCCTTTTCCTTGCCTTAATGTCTTCGTCTGAGCCCCCTGATATTACTGATAACAGTATGTGGGAGGGGGATGAGTACTTGTATGTCTTCAATTTCATTGTGGCTGATCTTAATACTGTCTGTTTGGTTAGCGTTTATTCTCATCACTTTAGTCTTTTTGGCATTGATGTAGAAGCCAGTCCGTTTTGCTGTTGTTTTGAGGCCGGTATCTTGGTGTCGAGAGTCTCGCAGGCAATGAGATAGAGTGCAGATGTCATCAGCAAAGTCAAGGTCTTCTAGACGTGATGCAAGTGACCACTGTATGTCAGTTGGGCTACTGTTCGCTGTGCTTCTGACCCAGTCTATCACAAGAAAAATCAGGAGCGGAGAAAGTAGAGAGCCTTGCCTCACCCCAATTGTCACTGAAAGTGGATCTGTCATGGTTCCTCCATGGATTACTTGACATGTGAATCCGTCATACAGTTGTTGTATGATGGATATAATTTTTTGTGGAATTCCATAGTATCCAAGTATTTTCCAAAGCACTTGGTGGTCTACACTGTTGAACGCCTTTTCGAAGTCTATAAAATTTAGGTTTAGTTATGTCTTCCATTCTATTGTCTGTTCGATAATAATCCTTAAGGTGACTATCTGGTCAACCTAGGAACGCTCTTGTCTGAAGCCTGCTTGTTCGTCCCTCATCTGTTTGTACACTTCTTTCTTCATCCTCGACAGTATGATGCTGCACAGTACTTTGCTGGGGATCGGTAACAGCGTAATTCCTCTCCAGTTGTTACACAGAGAAGTGTCTCCCTTTTTTGGTAGTTTCATAAGGAGTCCTTTGTGCCAGTCTTCCAGTATGTATTCCTCATTCCAGACCCAGTTAAGTAGATGGGATACCGATACGCTGTATCCATGAACTTAAAGGCTTCTGGAGGTATGTCATCAATTCCGGCAGTCATCCCATTTTTGATTTGTCTTAATGGCAGTGATTGACTTCTGCTTCCATAATGTCTCCAACTTCGATGTTCAATGTTGGGCTGGCTTCTAGGTTTGGAGGATCTGTTGCAGGAGGTGTTCTTTCCATCTTCCAAGTTTATCTTCTAGCTTGGTGAGAGTCGCACCGTTCTTGTCTTTTACAGGGGTGTTGTAATTTGACGGTGTGCCTCCTAGTTGTCTTGTGATGTTATAAAGGGATTTGCCATCCCCTTTTCCACCTGCACTTTCTGCTTGTAGTGCCAGCTGTTCAACCTAGTCTCGACCTATTTACGTCTCCTTTTCACTTCTTTGTCTTGTTTCGCATAGTGTTCTGTTGCCTGCCTCTTTTGTTGCCTTGTTTTTGCGTTAAGTATTCCTTCCTTGTCTTGCCGTTTTTCGTATGCCGCTTCCCATGTTATTTTCTGAAATCCACTGTTTTCGATTTTGTTGGATAAACCCAATTGTTTCCTCACGTTTTTATGATTGCCTCTCTAGTTTGCTCCAAAGTACTATTTATTTGGTTTTCAGTATCTCCAGTTGGCGACACCCTAGTTGTTTTATGCCAAGTCTTGTGCGGAAAGCAAATTCCTCCGATGACAAGAATGTTCATGGCACAAAAGTCAGCAAACAGCGCGCCATTTTCATTCATGGTTCTAATTCCATCAGGTACCATTTCACTTTCTCTTCCCATTCTCTCTGATCCAACTTTTGCATTCAAATCGTCCATGTCACGCTTCGGTACATTCTTAACAGTTACCTGTAAAGAATTGTAGAATTCCTCCTTTTCATCCACATTTGCGTGGTTTGTCGGGGTATGCACTTGAATGATGATGGTTTTCTGGAATTTGGTCTCAAATCTTGCTAAGATTATCCTAGACGACACAGGATTCCATTCTAGTAGAGCTCTTGTTGCTTTTTTGGTAAGCATTAATTCCACTCTGTTATCATGTATGTCATCTTTGCTTCGGTTGCCCGAATAAACTATGGCGTGTCCGGACGATAAAGTGATCGTTCCTCATGTATTCCAACTAACTTCGTTTATGAATTCCCCAAATTTCAATATTAAACTTGTCGATCTCCTTTGCCAGTTGTTGGCATTTCCCGCTTTGGTATAACTTCCTTACATTCCACGTTCCTATTCTGGTGGAATATTTGGTTGAGAACAATTTTACCGGCTCTCGCGTCATACGTTGCTCTCGTTCTTTGGTTTGAATGTTTTCCTCCTCTAGTGTGAGACGAGTAAGAGGGTCTGCTACTGTAAATGTTTCCGTAGCCGCATTTATCCACTGGTGGTTGGCTCTCCAGCTTTACCATAGCCCCGTTTGCCGACATTGGTCGTTATCAGGATCCAAGACGAGGGCGTGGGGTTGGACTTTGGAGCCCTCCTGGTCTTAAATTTTGTGGGGGGGGGGGGGGAGAAAAATGGGTTGCCAATGGCAGTACCTGTACTATACTATTTTCTTTGGATATTCACTGAGTTTTGTGCTACTCAATCGGGCGAATGATACATCTTGTTTGTTAATTTCTTTCTGTCAAGTGTGCAAGCCAGTAGGAGAAGCCTGGGTATACGATTTACAAGCCAACTAACTACGTCGTATAGGTTTAAAATTTATTTAATTTTTGGCGTTGTAATCTTAAAAAAAACTTGAGAGGTCGCTACAGGAACCCTGACTGTACTAATTTTTGTTGTTGCAATTTAATACTGTTACAGTTTTAATAGTGAGTAATATATTTTTGATTGGTTGGTTCAACCAGGAAATCAACAAGAAACTGCAGGAACGCGGAGAGTTAGAAAACCGGCAGATGACCTCAGCACGCAGCGGGAGTAGTTCAGAAAGTGAAGGAGATGGACATCCTGGTTTTATGAGTAGTACACTTGTTAATATTTGTGTAATTGTGGGCTTTGCTGCCTTTGCGTACACAGTTAAATGCGTTTTGAAGGCAGTTGATCACAGCTGAAGATACATCGGTTCAAGGACAAAGAATTATAATTAATTTATAATATTGCCAGATACAAATTCTGATTGGTCAAAATGTGCCAGAATCAAGGGCTGGGGATTCTGCCAAGATTGCAGTCACTCGGGTAAAATACTTTACTTTTTTTCGCCTTCCAGTAAAACTTAGCTGAAGTGTCTAGAATTCTCAGTTAAAATTTTGTTTCTATTACCATCTACCGCTATCGACCCATTTTAAACCCTATACATAGTTGCATAATCATTGTTAATAGTACTAACTTAATTAATTGATAAGGAATATTGATTATTGGTTTTACCTGTTATATAGTTTATTTTGTATCTAGTTCACAGTTAAAATGGCCAAAGCCTGTCTTGTTTTTGTTTTTTATCAAGAAGTACATCCTCGAAAAAAAAATTTAGTTGGACAAAACACAATTTTTGTTTACGAATTTGTAAACTTTGCATTTATTTCGTTATTCATCACGGCTGATCAACAAGGACACAGGTTCACTGTGATGTACATCAAGGAACTGGTGTCGCATCGCAGCAAAATAGAATTCTGTCAGAGGAGGAAATTTGTAAAAAAACAGAGCAAGAGCAAGAATCTCGCTGCAACACATCTTCCTCGCAATTTCATCCCCCCCCCCCTCCCCCACTGTTGTGG
>JAOBRD020391639.1:3701-19580 GCA_027575215.2 Hydrozoanthus sils
GCAACATCAACAGCCACGATGACGATGCAAAGCGTTTTCCTCTGAGCGTGAAGCGTGTTTCGGGTTTTGTCTTCACCGGCAACTTGACACTCGGAACAATTGAGGAACGTTCCTCGACCCCCTTTAGTGGGGTCAAGGAGGGGGAGAATGCATTCAGAGTGGTTGTTTATTCTACTTAAAGAAAAAGATCAATTTTAGGTTAATGTTCACCGGTAGTTCTTTCCTGAATGACATGTGTTAGCGTTTGAAACATACAGGACAATCTCGGCAGTTCGACCACGGAAGAACAGACACGATACGCGTAGTGTTTCTATTCAATTGTTCGTCTTGCTTCTGTTAACCGTTAGACCAACTATCTAATCGTTTTTTAATCCTAACAAGAAAATGTAAAGGAGAGCTTGCATAACGCTCGAAATATTCAAGAATAAGCTGTATAATACGCAACTCCCACATTTACCAGATGAAAAAGTTAGTTTATTATTGCTTGTATCTTCTTTCCACAGCAAGACCGTACTTACTAGGATCATTTCTATAGTACGCGTCCCGTCTTTGTTCCCTAACAAAGGCAACATCAACAGCCACGATGACGATGCAAAGCGTTTTCCTCTGAGCGTGAAGCGTGTTTCGGGTTTTGTCTTCACCAGCAACTTGACACTCGGAACAATTGAGGAACGTTTCTCGACCCCCTTTAGTGGGGTCAAGGAGGGGGAGAATGTATTCAGAGTGGTTGATTTTTCTACTTAAAGACAAAAAGATAAATTCCTTTGTTAATGTTGATTTCTTTCCTGAATGACTATGTGTTTCGGGTTTTGTCTTCACCCGGCCGGCAATACACCCAGAGCAATTGAGGAACGTTCCTCGGCCCCTTTAGTGGGGTCAAGGAGGGAGAGAATGCAGTAAGGGTGTTTTTTTTTCTTTTTTTTTTTAATGTAATGCAATTCATCCTAAATATATCGTTCCTCTCCGAGTGTCTAACCTTGCTCGATTTGAACATACAATTCGGGCTCACATTTTATGTCGAAGATGCATCACGCGTACATTCTAAGAATGTACAAACACGGGTTTCACCACCGAACTGTCTTTTCTTGTACTGAGTTGAAATATGGGTATGCGCTAGTTAATTATAGCAAGTATTCACAGAATCGACCAGTTTTACGAAAAAGCATTAGTTCACACCTGAGACTTTTACAAAGCAAAGGGTTAGCAGATTTTAGATGTTAATTTTCTCAAAGGGTTCCGTTCTGCTATTTTTATTTAGTTGTAAATACGCTTTTTTTTTACTTCAGTAAGGCCCCGATTATATGGAACGGGCTGGCCGGTCGAGAGGGCCGAGTTTTTCTACCGTGATCCCTGCTATCAGTATTAATCCTGTAAAAAAATAGACTCGCGATTACATTGAAAATTTTCAGCCCGGTTTGCCGAGATCGCGGTAACAACCGTCCATGATCCCTGCAAACCGGCTTAAATTTTTTCATATAATTGCGCAACCAGGCTGGTCCAGCCTCGCTTTGACAAACCGAATGAGCACCTGACAAAATTTTCGCAGTTCCGCCATTTTGTAAACAAACGCGAATCTCCCGCCCGGCCCGACTTGTTTCATGTAATACCAACCTAAGGTTGCGTTTTCAACCCGCTCAATCGGGCTAGCCCGTTCCATACAATCAAGTCCTAAGAACCGGTAAATTTGGCCGAGCCTCGCTATTCTTAATATATTTGTGATTCGAGCCTTAAACTGTTGTTATTTCTAGGTGGTTTAAATTGAAGAAAAACTAAACCTTCTGACGAGGTATTGCAATACACGGGTGTATTGGAGAACGAATTTGGATGGATTCGCCGAGTCATTCCAGTGACTATGAACTACGAATCGTTTCAGTGTTATTCACTCTGTAATGTCAAGTTAGTAAAGATTGAAGCTCAGTAAAGCTTTAAAACCAGCTACTGAGCCCGAGACTCGGCTTGTTCTTAAATTTTGGGCAGTGTAACGCTCGTTCTCAAAACAAAATCCATGAACTGTCCCTTCTAACACAGCAATTTCCAAATGCTGTTTTTATAAGTACAGGGTTTGATCATGGTCGTTTCTAAAGGGTTTCAATCACCGTGTACCAGTAATTTTTTTTTTATATTTTCTTCATTTTGTACTGGTGTCCGGCTCAAAACGGTTCAAGGTCTAAGAAGTGTTGTGTTTGTTGTCGTACATATATTAGCTTATAAATTTGCCTCTCTCTTCGTATACTACGAGTAGTCTTTATTTTCCTCTTTTATATAATAGTTCGTCAAAGCCGCTAAATCAAGATGGCGAACAAGAACTGGATCTAGGACTAAAAATATCAAGCAAGGGGGGAGGGGATGTGAGAATCTCTCCCTCCCCCACCACCCTCGCTTGATATTTTTTGTCCTAGACCCCGAACGAGGCCCAGATCTCTCATGTTCGCCATCTTCGACAACTTAAAGTAGAAAAATAGGGACTGTTCGTAGTCTACTCTCTTCGAAGCAAATTCTAAGTGTTTTTTATAATACAAATCACATAACGATAAATGGTTGTTAAAAATGGATTGATCTTGTTCACTATTTTCGTGTAGTTACAATTTTTAAACAGCGTATTTGTAGAGTCACCCCAATACACGGTAGAGAAACAACTTCGAGCTTAACCTTGGTAGAGCGAATAAATATCGAGGAAAATAAACTCTAAGAACGCAATGTAATATAATAAATGCCTTTAACAAAATCGGCTCAATATAAACTGTGTATGAACATCTATAAAAATCTACCTAGTTTGCGACTGGATATCAACAAGAAACTGACCTAAAGACTGTAAACTTTGCTAAAAACAAATCTACTTCTTTTACCTTTCATGCTCCCGTGAATTAGAGTCCGTTCGTTTGGCCTATTCCAACTATTCCGGATTAATAATAAAATTTTGATATGTTTTCCAGATCGGTCAGGGCGATGAAACATCTATTTAGAATTTAAAATTCAGAAGAGTTTTATCACTGACAAATGCTTTATTTGTAACTTCGCAAAAAAAAAAAAACAGCCACACGAAGCGGACAAAGTTTTTTTTCCATGTATTTCTATTTCAGAAGAGGCCCAAACGAGCGTACCCTTAGTACGTGTCCTGTTTTATTGTTCTGTGATATATTTTTGAAGCGTGTTATTGTATTTAGAAAAAAAATCATGTGGCTCTTACTGATTTCTTTATAAAAAAAACGATTTTATAAAATGTACAATCGCTACAGTTAACAATTACGACAGCTTCTGCCAATTAATTATCACACTAGAGTAGCCTCACTAGTGTCTTCACTTGTCCATTCTAACAGCTCATTACTGACTGATAAACCGTTCGGGTATTGTGAATAGTGCCTGTTCATATTCATATGCGACATCGCAGCCTTGAGATTACCATGAGACCGCGAGCGCAAACTATTTTCTGTTCTATTTATTGTCAACATTGACGTCGAAATCGATCCTCTTCCTCCGAGTTTCCCCCCTGACGCGTTTGGAACGGCAAGGCCACCACCGTGGTTTACGGAATAACTACCGGCAGTCCCAGCATTGCTTACAATTCCTAGATCATTCGAGTTCAAATACCTTGCAGTAACCTGTGTCACTCTTCTTTGCGGTGGCCGTAAATGATCGGACCCGCAGCACGAGAACGATCTACTCGACAATACTCCGTTGGAAGAAAATCGCGTATCGTGGTCGTTCTCACCGAACACGCTTTCCGAGCTCCGCGCCGTCGAGCGGGGCACCACAAGCTTTGGACTACCTATTCTGTAGTATTCACGTACCAGATTATCTGTAGAGCCAGCTACTCTGCGATACGGACTGCGTTCATAATCATTTAGTCTAAGCGGATCACTACCGTCAACTAGTTCTTCGCAGTTACCATAACTCGAGCTCATAGATGACAACTTAGTAGACGAATCGCTTCGCGTGTCACTATCTGAGTAAGGAAAGGCGGGTCCCTGCCGAGAGTTAAATCCCTGCCCAATGTATTCATAGTCCATATAACGACGGGTGGAAGGGCTGGGAGGGTAGTCCTTCACGTCAAAATACCGTCCATTGAGGTCCTCGTCCAGCTCCTCATCATCCGGATAACTTCCTGTGCTACTTTTGCGAGCCCGGATGTTCATGTTTAAGGTATGGCGATAGCGATGTGAAGCGACTTTCTCAACTATTTCTGAAAAGTTTCCTTCCGGTGATTCTAAGCGGTGCGACAAAAACGTGCCTAAGACAAGGAAAGAATTGAAAAAGTATAAGACAAAAAATCTAAATATGCAACCCTAAAGAAAAATGTTATGTGTAGTGTACAGATATACGATTTTAATTAGGGTCTATCTTAAAATAACTGAGGAGAAGGTGCTGTCTCATAATATCTGCAAACGGTTAGACGTCCGTGTCTTCTCGGATAAGGACTTTAGACTGTGGGCCCCAGGTGGCAGACCTAGAGTTCTATTGCATGTTCTCCAGTGACTCCCTGAGTCTAAGTGTCGTAAATGTAAACAACAACAAACAATAAACGTTACAAATCACTTATATAATTTGGCCCAAAATACGTCAAATGACGTATGCTAAATTCTCCGAACCCGAAATATTTTTTACGCTCATTTGGTATGTTTGACCAATTACGACTTTCTCCTTTCCAAATGTTGTATTTTATATTAAGTTATGTAAGGAGAAGTTAGCTGCTAAGATAAACCAAGATGGCCCTGTTGTATCTTACCGGCATCCAATGAATCTGTACTCTTCCTGTCTTGATCATCTTCAACGAAAAATTGAAACAAATTAATATTTACAATCGAAATAAAAACTTGTTAATATAGTAACACAATAAACTTCCTGAATTTAACCATATATTGGTACTTATCAATCATACACTTAACAATTGTTCACCGAAGGTGAAGTGAGTATCTGGTGAATAATCCCCAAGACAAAGCCCAGGGAATAATTCATCACCAAGATATATTCGCTGAGCCTGATTTAGGGAAGTTACTCAAGCCTCAAAATTACATTTACTTTGTGTTCGAAAGCCCTGGTGGGTTTACAGAGGCTAGAGACACACTTGAATGAAAAAAAATATCGGGCCCATGGGAGACCCACGTGCGGCCAGAATACCCATCGCTGTTTGCTATGTTGCCAGCATGGTGAATACCCGATGGTGTAGTGGTCATCACGCCTGACTAGCATACAGGAGACGTGGGTTCGAGTCCCAGCTCGGGCAATACACCGATTTTTTTTTTCGGATGAGTGTGTGGAAGGTAAATTACACTGTGTGTATTCGTTTACACGCCAGTTATAATCACCTAGCGCGAGGTGATTACAGCCCACATAATGCAACAGCCTCCATCAGTAAGAGAATCAGAAACTCTATTATCACCTGAGTTATCTTACTAAAAGTATTTAACAACACCGAACTTGCACTTTAATATGCCGTAATTGTATTCATCATAATTCTACTCTCTCAGTGATCAATTATAATGATCATCGTTATTCCATTTCACAATCACCAAGTACAATAAAGCACTGACGATGGAAAAGACAATGCCGGATCGTATTTTTCTATTCTTTTCCCTAGCCTCCACTCTTACAAATTCGACCTCACTAAGCTGTATTAAAAAAGGTCAGCGGCATCACACCTTTGTTCTTCTGAGACTGCGCTCTACGCCGTCGTTCAAGAAGTTCCTCCATGGTCTTCAGCTGAGTGGATAAAAAATATCAAAAATGTTAGTGCGAAGTGCAAGTGCTGAGCCGTCCTGGTTGAGGGTGTTAATTACTTCGTTCCTCTGAGAGAGTTTCAGCAAACACATTACACAATTAATACTTTCAAAACAGGTTCTTGATTGATGGTCATTCGTTCTTTCCTAATGTTAACTTGAGTCACTTGCGCGCGAACACAAACTTGAATTTTTGCCCGTGAATGTAAAATAAATTTGTGCGTATCTCTACGCAGAATAAGAGCTCAACTTATGGTAAACCTCGTGAGGCACCTAGAAACTTATTGCTATGCCTCCAATCGGCAAACACCACTGCAAAGTCAGAAGTTTTATTTTGAGTCGTCAGAACCACGGACAACCTACAGTATACTGACATTTTATTTCGAAAGGCAGATTCTGTATATTCTTTATGTTCAGTGTTTTAACAACTTAGTACTTAGATAGAAAGAACTTGAGCATTATATTTGTTACTTTCAAACACTACAAAAGAAATGATTCACAAATTCTGTACTAATACCTTTCGCAAAGACTTCTGGTAAGTAAGCTTTCTTGACTTGCGAACGCTCTTGTTCTGCTTGCGGTCATGAGCAAGTTTCTGGGTAAGAAAGAACAAATCTTTTATATAATAACAGGTGGTTATCATATACCTGCTGGTATTACACGCTTAATAACGAACGGGGCACTTGCATTGTTGAGCGGAAGGTTAGAAATTCGTCGCACTAAAAATGGCAGGTACCTGCCTTACGAGTCGCACACTGCTACAAGAGGCACAGAAGATGTTACAACAGTATCGTCACTCTTTCTTTGAATAACTTTACCTTCTACTTTAAAACCAAATTTTGAGCTTCTGATGCTTTCTGAGCGTTCTACTGTTTGAGACCTTCTCATGTACAAGTGATAGAGAACAGAGCATGAAGTCACTATCTTTTTTCACCACAATGAACAAAAGAAACTTTATTTGCTTTTACAGAGAGCGAGTTCAAAATCGCTAGTCGGACTCACCTCAGCAGCGCTTGTTATTGCAGATTGAATTTCGATTTCTCGCTCGAGCTGCGCATCCTCCTGTAAAGACGTATATATTTTAACTGAGTGTTACAGCATCACATGTATGCATGAAGCCATTTTCTCATTTCGCCGGAGCTACGTGCACAAAACCGAACCTACACGCAAGAACACGAGCCTACACGCACAAACACGAAGCTATTTTCCTGTTTCCCTAGACGTACACTAAGAAAGCGAACCTACACGCAAAAATACCAACCTACATGCACAAACACAAAACTTTTCCTTGTTTTCCGGGATTTAAACGCACAAACACGATCCTACACGAACAAAACAATAACCTAACTCTCAGGACTTACACCAGGAAAGACGAACCTAAACGCAAACACCAACCTGCACAAACACGAAGCTTTTGTCCTATTTCCTTAGATTTAAATACACAGACACGATCCTACACGAACAAACACTTCAACTAACACAATTACCGACCCACATGTTAATGCGTTTCTACGTCTAGAGTACAGAGTATTGACGAGACAAGCGATTAAGTAAGTACAGCTGACCAACCTCATCGTCGAAGTTATCGTCTCGAACATCTCCATCAACGATAAACTCTGAGAACTCGAAGGCTGTTTTGACTCTTCTCCTGATTGGTGGAAGAGGGTTGCCGTTGTACGGAGTCTCTGGTGGATATTCGCCAATCAGCTCCTGCCACGTAAGTCAAAGGAATGAGTTTTATTAACCATGTAATGCCAACTTTGTACGTTATTTTTGTATTTTTGAAATCAGGTTTGCAGAATTATAATCGACTTTCATTCACGTTACCCTGAACTAAAATTCGAAATCGTTTATTCTGCGCTCCTTTATGGCACATTATAGCCAAGTACAGATTTTTAGAGTTTCTTGATAACTCGAAGCACGAAACTTTTCCCTTTAACATAGTAAAGGGGAATAAATATCGGGTAGCGAGACTCCACTTACTTGTCTCAAATATTCTATAGCGTTTTTCACAATAAAAAAAACAATTATAAAGAACGAACAAACGAATAAAAGCTTATTGACTCACGTTGACTCTTGACACAACGCAATATTAAATTTTCTATATATAAAGTTTACCTGAGCCGAGCTTGAAAAATGTTGTACACATCTCAATCTATGCTAAGCGTTTCAGTACTTGTACTTTATTCTACTGGCATAGAGATAGTGTATTATATAGTTGCGCCAAAATATGTCAACAAAGTTACTCAAAGTATTACTCACGGCTTCTTGGATGCAAAGTTTCCGTAACTCTTCCGTCTTCTCTTTCAATCTCTCCATCAGGGCATCTTTTCGGGCTGCCAGAGCTTTAAACATTTCCTGCTCAGCCGCTCGGTCTCGTGTTGTTATTGAAATGTTATCACCTGCTGGAACAGATATAGGTTGATAATCAAGAACTATCACCTGACAAATATAGATTGAAATAATAACAAGCAGAAAAAGCAAAGAAAAAACAGTTTTTATTTGTTATTTTGATTTTTTTTCTCCAACTGAGTGTCGTATATTGCTGTCAACCAACTCTTTTGTTTACAGCTAGTTCCAGGTTAACAGCAGGTTTTACCACCTTGGTCAGGTCGAGACACCATAGGACTGGGACCCGGTGTGACCATGCATGAATATAGGTGAGCAAATAGCAATTTTGCAGATTACTCTCAATTGTCACAAAAGCAAACCACCACGTTGAAGCCAAGTTCTTAACAAATACAGCAAAATGTATCAGTAACCAGAACTTGACCTCGACTTGAAGGTTTGTTTGAGAGAAACAGAGCGTAATGCACAGATGCCTATACAATTAGCTGCATGCCAATTAGAAAACGTGCCAGCAAAGGTTCATATCGAACTGGGAAGAACTAACCTCCATTTGTGGCGGTACTGTTTGTGATACTTGACATACTACAGGAATAATCACTGCGGACACCATCGCTGACGTCAGAGGTAAAGGAAGAGGAGATGGAGACGGTCGACTGAGTGAGTCCTCTTGCTACATCCTTTAGGGTTCGCTGAGCCGGAGTCTTCGCCTGTGAAAAAATAAAAACACAATTAATAAAAAATACTAAAAATTAAAGGTTAGTTCTAGGTGTCAGTACTCCCTAATAAATTATCTAAGTCGTATAAAATTTCAAATAGACGCACGTATAGGAAACTTATTGTAAATGTTAGTAAACACGCGACAAGCTTCAGTTTTACCTATTACCGACGTGGTTCGGCAGAAAACTCTGCCTTCGTAAGTGTTTCAATCATGCAACGGCATAGTGGAAGTACAAATTGAAAAGATATACAAAACTTCAGCTTTATCTTTCATTTTGCTATAGTAGTTTGAGCATGGAAGGAAGGCTAAGTGAAGGACGTTTGGCCGTGAAACTGAAATCGCATCGGCCAAGGAACAGGAGGAAGATTACGTTCGCCGAACAAACGCAACTTAAAACGAAAAAGTAAATAAACAAGAAGTTCAAAGAACTCGCTAACTAAATAAATGAACGCCAAAATAAATACATACATACAAACTTTTGTAAATAAGTAATTAGTTAGACAAACATTAGTGAAAAAGTACAAGCGTATTCAAATTATTTAAGGCAAATTATCACAGCACATGCTGTACGCTCTGGTTGACCGTGACTAAGCTTGTATGTTAAGTCTAATAGAACCACTATTAAAAGCCAGACAGATAAAATGAATTGCAGTGCAAAATATCGCATATTATTGTGAAACTGGATTTTAAACACACAGAACTCAAGGTCTAAAGCGGATACACAAAACATGAATGAACTGCAGAAGAACTGCAAGTTCGCAAAACCGAGAAAGACAAAGCTTCTGGTGTGCTTTTTTGCCGCATTCGATCTTCACGATTAATTTCAACTACAAATAAATCGATCTACCTCAGTTGTGTTATTTGTAATGGAACCTTCTGAGGACGCAAGACTGGAAACCTCGGCGGCTTCGCGCTGCTCCGTTTCTTCCGACCTCAACAACATGAGAATATAATGACGAAGTATAACTACTTCTCTGGAATGCTGCAAACTTTTTGTGAACGGGCAAGAAAATGGGCACGATGCGAGACAACGACAGATAATGAACAGATTACAGCGGAAACTAAATGGTTTACCGGAAAGGCGTCACTGGCTACGTAGTTAGTAGGTGACGTCAGTAATGGGATGGATATTGGATTTTCGACCGTCGCCAAAAAAATGTTTTCTGATGGTGCAGCAACCCTTACCGTTAATACACTACACTGGGTGGCGTTCTCTAGAAAAATTCTTAAATATATTCGTATACTGCTTACTTTACCCGTAACGATAACGCAAACTTTGATTATCAAATACTCCGCCATTGTCTTCACAGCTTTGGAGTTTCGATCCATAGATTCCGGTTCGAGATACTGACCTCTTGTACAGCATTGTTCAACATCTTCCATAAAGAATAGCTAGCGCTTAAATGTACACACAATGGAAACGGACTGTTTGTTTCCTGAAAGTACTGCCTGGGAAAAACAACTAGGTCCCACAAAATACACCGCGATACTTTCAGGATGAAATCCAAGGACAACAGATGTTCTGGTACAAATTACAAACAATATGCAAATTTGAAGATAACGTGCCAGTGTCGGTTCAACTAATCAAGAGGTCTGGGCTTTTTAACTTAATACACGTCGAAAAGGGAAACAAATAAACTTACGTGATCGCATTATGCAAAAATTAACTAATTTCCTTGTAATTCATCCGATAAGTGATACCAACTGCTCCGTGATTCCACGAAGGTTGTTTAAAATAACCTTATCTATAACGACGGGGATTTACGAACAATTGTCAATTAGAAACTGAAACTAATAATTATATAGACACTAAATATTGATGAACTGTTCCACATTGCAAATATAACAGAAAAACAAGGAGCTGAATGTAGAAAAGTCTCCATCACAAATTTGGTAAAAACATTTCTTAAAGTGCTGTAGTTCAGTACTCAGATCCAAATAAACATAAACTTTCTTGTCAGCACCTTTTATTCCAAAAAATATCTACCTAAAACTTTAAAACAATCCGGACGCTAACCTGAAAGACGAGCAGGACCGTCTGGTTTTCAGACAAAACCGACACTCGACAGTGAATTACAAAATGAAATGCTGGACCATAAAAATGAAAAGATGCAATGGCCGAGTGGAGTTGAAATAATTGAAATATGTTAGTTATATGGCCCAGGTTAATTTCAAAAACATTCCTAAGTGCGGGGAAATATGAGCGGTCCTTAATCTCCAAGTTACAAAAAAAAAATAGCTCAACAATAAATATTTTTGCCGTCGACAATCGAAACTAAAGTACACTTAAAAACAGCTAGAAAAAACCGTCACGCTCTAAACTTAAAAAGCTTCTTGCAACTAGTGAAAATAACTAATAACTGAGATCGTTTCGTGAACAAAACACAACTAAAACTTGTAAGCGATTCTACTTGAGATAATCAAAATCTCTCATGCAAGTACAAAACCAAATTAAAGTTCCACAATCGGACTTTGTGTTACTCAAATTTACAGTTCGGCAAAATGGTGACAGTCAAGATTTTATAAACGAGGACTGTGGATGGTAGATTCAAACTATTTAAATTAGCTTTAGAGTTCTTTCGAGTTTTTTTTTTAATGGTCGTCATTTTTTCCCAGTGTAGCGTTTCTGACAATGAAATTAGTTGGCATATTTGGAAGAGATGAAACCTCGCGATCGGGTATAAACCGCTGTTTATGCTCTTTGTAGTGTACGGGTGTGTACTGTGTATGATAATATTTCACGTAATACTTGGCATCTCTACAACATTTTGGTCGCAGATGCTGAACTGCGGTGTTTTTGGGTGTTAGCGAAAGTATCGTACCGTACATATTTCAATATTTATCTAGACTTGTAAAAAGAAATATATCAAAAGTACATACTTCCTACGCATTGATTCAAACATATCATTATTAACATCATCATCACCATCATGATAATCATGACAACATTAGTCATTATTAATCACCATTAATATCATTATTTTTATCTATCATCATTGTTAGCTATGCCTACAACATGATGCTCATTATTTGAAAAAAACCACGGTTATAACCAAAATGAAAAATAGGGGAAGCAAAAAAAAAAAATTAAACTTGAAACGAAAGGGTTGCCGAATAAAGCAAGATTTGACCGCCAGCTAGGATAAACATAAACATAGTACTTGAATCAAATTGCAAAACAAGAATTTGATTGATAATTGGGTACGTGAATTTTGGCAGCTAAATTCAATGTTTCCGTTTTGTTCTCCTTTATACTTGGGTATAAACCGCTGCCAAGAGGGGTGTGGGTTCTTCAGCAAATAAACTTACTCTGTTGGTAGTAACATCTTACGGTTACTAAGGTGTGTGCTTCACAAACCCGGCAAGTATTCTGTGCAATTTTTCAATGAAACTAACCGCCGTCGGAAGTGGCTATTGCACTTTCTAAAACTTTCACAATAAACAAAACCACAACCTTCGTATGATTATTTTCTATCGAAAAAGGAAGGAACAAACGCTTGCGAAAGTTACGTACGCAGAGCTCGAACTTAAAACCTATAGGTGGCCAATGCAAACAAAGAATTGACGCTTGTTACTAGATTTTTAGAATTTGTGGCCAGCGAGAGATGCGAGTGAGATTTCTCCTTCTTTACTTCAAGATTGTGTAGAACCTTTGCAAGTAAATAACCAAGACGTATATTGTTTCTAATAGAATGATACGCAATGTGATTAACAAATGAAGTTTATTTGCTTCTTTGGGAAACAAATCTGAAAACAAACGCAATTATTCTTGCGTATACAGCTACAGCTGCAGACGTAGTACGGATTGAACGTTGAAAATATTTATGGCTACTACAACGTGCGCTCGATCAGGGGCCAGTTGTTCGAAAGCCAATTAACTTTAAACCAGGATTAACTCTTAAACAAGGACCCGCGCTATAAGAGAGAAAGCTCCTCCCATATCTGACGCCTTCCAAAATTCAAATTTTGCTCCAAGCGGCGATTCAAATTTTCTCTGAGTTATAAAAATAGAGAAATTCATAACCGCTAAAATTTGAACGTTTCTTCCATACATTAGTGGTAAAAAGAAACGCAAGTTAAGTTCGCTTCGTTTCTTTCTTCGTTTTATAAGAAATTTCGTCGAAATTCCAGGGAAATTTTGTATCTTATATATTCAGCGAAGTTGTCACAACTGCTATAAGTTTCTCTCACAGTAGAACATAACACGTGTCTCGTCGACAGAAACTTCGCGTGTTTATTGTTGGCATTTCTTTTTTTCCACTGTAGTCTGGATTAGGGCTAATCGCCTTTGAACAACCGAGCCCAGGCTATTACATTCTTTCTTGCATCTGGTTTCTTGAAAAACAAGTTAGTTTCGAGTCTTGGTACGCAGTATATTAATCTAAAAGGCGACAAACCTTGGCACATACTCGAAGTTTGAAAAGTTATAAGAGTTTATGCATATCTAAAATATCAAAGTGGAAATAACCTAATCCGGTCTATAATATTCTTAAGACTCAAACTTTGCAATTCTCATCTGACGATGACCGAAATAAGTTGAAAAAAGTTTATACATGTAATTTAATAATATCGTGTACAAGTTTTCGATTGTGAGATTTTTCCACCTTTTGACAGAATGCAACATAACATGACAAATTTAGTCATTTCTTTTGGCTTTGAAAAGTAGGAAAACAAGTGTATCTAAGCCAACTAGTAATCCACAAAGGAAAAAAACCATCACCGTGGATGTGTAAGTGTTTATAAGTGTATACCAGCTAGAACTGACTTAGGCTTTCCGAAATGCAGAAAATGTTCTTTAGGAAGAATAGACGGAAAGGCTTATAAAAAAAAGAAATGAAATTAGCACTTGTGACAGATATTACTGACGCAATCAATTAGAAACACCACATCCGCCACTTGGGTGTCCACTGCTAGAGAAAAATTGGTAAAGTGTAATTGATAGCAAATTCTCAAGTTTTTCGAAATAAAAAGCGGTAACTGCATTGCTTTCTATCTGCCGCACACGAGAGTTGCACTAAAAGGCTTCAGTAGTTTTGAATTCAAAAGTTTGCTCATCATGGACTATACAGAAACTAAGGGTGTATGCAGTCAAATACCGATAACATTTAAAAGGTTTGAACTATCGTGAGTTCGAGATACGGAGGGTAAAAATGTTAGCGAGAATTTGAGATATCAGGAGCTGACGATACGACAAGTATGGGATACACCAGCTTCCTTTGTTCTTCAATAAACAGCCTCTACCAGCTTTTTAATCCGATTCTACATTACGTATGACGAAAAAAGATTGCATGCTTTCAGTCATGCTCCAATTAGTATATCCCATGCAAGGCTATGATAATGCTGTGGCTATTTTGGTTCTTTTGAGTTTGCATTGAAATTTAACGAAATGTAAAACGTCTCTTGTTTAGTTTTTGCCCGCACTGCTTATTGAGCTGACAACTCCGTCAGGGCGCGCATTGCACTCTGGTACATGGTTGTAACGCAAAGAATTCTGGTTAATGGAGAGCAAACCGTCAGAGTCGAGATTTGGATAACAGTTGAGCCCTGGTAGTTTAATTTAAAAATGGGGGCTGAAATTACTTCGAATTATCGAGGTTTCGAGTTATAGAATTACAACTACTACAGTAAATATATGAGGTAAATAAGTTTTGTTTCGAGTTAGCGGGGAATCTGAATTACCAAGGGTTCAAAATATCGGGGTTCAACTATATGAATTGGTGCTTACTATCGCTTCGCTCGCTCCACAGAAAAACACCAACAGTACTGAAATAGCATGGTCAGGTTCTTTAACACTACTGTAGACCGTTTGTTGCTATGTGACAACGCGAACGCACTGAAAAACGACTGGTGGCTAGAAAAACGAGCGATACCTCGGATAAATCACAATCAGTTCAACCTCGCATGCTGCCACTGAGTGCAAACGCCAGTCTCCGCTCGGCCAATTTAACAGCTATTACTAGGCGGTTAGACTAGCGTGCTGCTTGCTCTTTTTGGTTTGACAGCAACATGCCTTGATACACCGTAGCACACTACCGCTGGAATTTTAAATTTAACCTGATTTCGTCTTACTAATATTCATGGTTTTGCTCGATTCTATTCGTATCCTGGTCGAAAGCAAAAGCGCTAAACTTGAACAAGAGAGCATTAATACCTGAGCTCATTGCAAAATAAAGGTATAGCTGCACGATGTAGCATTGCCTGCACTAGAAGAACTGCACCGTGTTGCCACCTCTGAAATTCTTGCATGCAACCTTGCGCGAAGTAGAAACCGATCCAACTCCAGCAACATTGCAAGCAACGATTTCACCATGTGGCTACACGAAGGGTTTCAGTTGCGCGCAATGTTGCATGCAATGTTGCACCGTGTAGCCATGTTTTAAGAAGAGCAACTCACCTGAGCGACCTTTTTATCCAAGTAAAACTGGTGTTGGTTAATAGCCATGGTCCACATAGCTTTGGCCTGAACTGAGGTGCTTGAGAGCCACGCATGGACCATCATACTAGAAGGAGAGGTGACCTTACGAGACAGCGAGTGCATCCTGCATGGGAAAACAGGAAACAGTTTGATCAACAGTGTGTTTACTTTAATACCACTTTGAATTCTACATCATTTTAAAATTATAGAACTGTTGTTACAAGTTGAAACTTTGTAAAACCAGTTTCGGTAGGCATTGTGCTTTGTAACACAATCGGTTTTGTGAAACTTTTTAATTTGAATTTCCGTCATGCGAGACAGTTTCGCGAAAAGTAGAACCGTTTTCTACTTCGGCAACAGTCACAACAATCGAAGTTGCAATAAAAACAAGAGTTTCACCGTGTAACATCATTTTGTGACGTTTGTCTCACTCGATAATTTTGCTACGTCATGACCAGATGCGCAAGCCAATGGGTAACGTCGTTTCAACGTTCCCGAACAAGTTTCAACCTTTGATGTTACACGATACAGCACCTGGTGAAACTTGGTTCGCATCGTTGTTGCACAGACGTTTTGGCTACAAAAGTTTCAACGGGTAACTGCGCCTTAAATTATTCTAAATATGAGGAAGGTGTAGGAAACAACCATAATGGGGGGAGGAGCGATGGGTGCACTTGCATAGA
>JAOBRD020391746.1:1239-19578 GCA_027575215.2 Hydrozoanthus sils
AACAAGAAAATTCTTGAACTTCCTTAAATGTTCCAAGGCAATTGTGTACACTTATAAAATTATCTTCCTAGCACCAGTTTTATCCAGATTCAAGCTCTTTAAGGCGGCTTTCATTTGTGAAAGATTACTATACAGATGAAAATTATGGATGCTTCTTTTTGAAAATATTATGAATGTTGTACTGGTAAATCTAAAGGATAAAATACACCTTAGAAAAAAGTACTCCTCGAGTTGAATGCTCAGAAAAAAACTCAGTCACTGACCGGAATCGAACCCGCAAACCTTTGATTACCGGTCAGATGCTCTACCCACTGAGCTACAGAGATTCCCATTGGGAGTCGAGTCACTGGTTAAACTCTTGTCTATACCCGCTGGACACAAGATCTCGCACCCGCTCGCTATAGTCCAATAGTCATGTATTGCCATATGATTCTAATCCTCAAGTGACTCCATTTAGAAAACTTGAAACTTGCAACTTGGTAGTAAAGGTAGAAAGAATAGAATTGGTAGTAAGAATCCTTTCTGAGCATTCAACTTAAGGATAATAACTTAATTTTGTTCGAGAAGTGATGGCAAGGGTGAGCCCTTTCGGTGCTTGGATGGCCAAACTGTTGAGCATTATTCAGTGTATAATGAATGTATTAAGAAATTTATTTTTATCAAGTTCCTAATAATTTTTATGTAGCAAAAAAAAAAAAAATCCCGATAATTCAATACACAAGAACAGCTTGCAAACAAGTCGAAATTATACACATACTTTCGATAATAAAGTTTCCGTCTCCACCAGCTACAATGGCGTACTTGATGACCGCGTTACTACCAGCATCAGGATCAGTAGCAGTAACTCGAATGACCTGTTGTTAAACCATAATATGTTTAGATGACGTTAGGAAGAGGATGAGGCTACCAATGGGGAAGGCTATCATGGGGGCGAGAATATCATGGGAGCGAGGCTACCATTGGGGCGAGGCTACCATAGGGACGAGGTTACCAGGGGGGCGAGGCTACCACCGAGGCGAGGCTACTACAGGGGCATGGCTACCATCGAGGCGAGACTACCATGGGGGCTAAGCTATCATAGGGGCACGGTTACCATGGAGGCGAAACTACCATTGGGGCAAGGCTAGCAATGAGAAAGACTACAACAGAAGCAAGGCTAGAATAATGCTTTGTATTGCTCTTGATATGTTTCTAGTTTGTGACCAAAACGGAATATTGATGAACATGTTATATTGTTACTTCTTAGGTCCTACTCCTAGTTCAAGTAACTAAATTAAACGCTTTGTTATTTGTTTTCTTAGTTTTTCTTTAGCTTTCAGACACATCTAATATACACTCCTCAAATCACTGAAAGACTAATTATCAAGCTAAGTTTGGTGCAACAGGTTTTGTATACGAATGAAAATGGCTGGTGAAAGACTTGCACCTGGTTGGTTTAATGTTAAATACGTTGAAACTAAGTAAAAAGCAGCGATCCCTCGTACCTGAAACCCTCCATATGCGTTCTCCGGGACTGAAGCGTGATACACACTCTTGGTGAACTGAGGTACGTTGTCGTTCGTATCTGCAACTGTGATCTCCACAGCTGTGGTACTGTTCAACGGCGGGGAACCCTTGTCTTTCGCCTAGTACGGGTATAGAAATAAAAAAACATGAAAAATTACTTCGTTCAGTTTAAACGATGCTGGAAAGGGAAATAACTTATATCCACTTTTCCAATTTTGAGATTATCAGGACGATAGCGTGTCTGGAAACATGGGTTTGGAAACGCGTGTCTGGAAACATGTGTTTTGGCAACGCGTGTCTGGTAAAATGTGTTTTGGAGACGCGTGTCTGGAAACATGTTTTTTTAGTGTTTCTTGTGGAAATCTTTCAAAAGAGACTCAATTTTAACTCAAAATAAAAAAACATTAAAAAAGTTTGAATTCAAAAAAGTTTTCACAGAAACCAAATTTTGATAATAGAGAAAACCTGAGCAACTAGTTGATGATAAACTAACCTTTTCGTATAAGAGATTGGGAAGAAGGTAGTTAAGTATTCCAAAGTGACACTCATAATATTGAGTAAAATAGAATACCGAAGAAAATAAATCTAGGTCTACCTCAATTATCAGGACGTAAACTTCTTGGAGCTCTCTGTCAAGTCTGAGGGACGTGTTGATAAAGCCCGTGTGTGGATCGATGATAAATGGAAGAGCCACTAGTGAGAGAAGTTTTTGTTTTATTAAACAAGGTCTCTGATAAATGGAAGAGCAACTAGTAAGAGAAGTTTTTGTTTTATTAAACAAGGTCTCTGATAAATGGAAGAGCCACTAGGGAGAGAAGTTTTTGTTTTATCAAACAAGGTCTCTGATAAATGGAAGAGCCACTAGTGAAAGAAGTTTTTGTTTTATCAAACAAGGTCTCTGATAAATGGAAGAGCCACTAGTGAGAGAAGTTTTTGTTTTATTAAACAAGGTCTCTGATAAATGGAAAGGCCACTAGGGAGAGAAATTTTTGTTTTTTTAACAAGGTCTCTGATAAATGAAAGAGTTACTAAGGAGAGAAAATTTTGTTTATTTAAAACAACAAGGTCTCTGATAAATGGAAGAGCCACCTGGGAGAGACATTTTTGTTTTTTTAAACAAGGTCTCTGATAAATGAAAGAGTCACTAAGGAGAGAAAATTTTGTTTATTTAAAACAACAAGGTCTCTGATAAATGGAAGAGCCACTAGGGAGAGAAATTTTTGTTTTTTAAACAAAGTCTCTGATAATGAAGGGGCAATTAGGAAGAGAAATTTTTGTTTTATTGAACAACACGGTCGATGATAAATGGAGGGTTAATAATGATGGAAAAAGGAGAAAAAGATAACAACCATCTTCTTTATCAACTTCTACAGCTAAGAACAAAGAAAAACGTTATATAACTATGAAAAATATACAAATTACCTGGAGAATGAGAGGATCTAATTCGTTCTTTTATTCTTGCTTAAGAAGACGGCTATTAGTGTTGGAGTTTTTAATTCAAAGAGTCAGACAATAGGAAAGACAATAGAACTCGAGATCTCCTTCGAGGTCTACCACTCAGAGCCGACGGCTTAACGTCTTTTCGGTCGGGAATCGAACCCAGGCCTCCCGCACGGCACCTTACCCACTGGGCTGACCAGAGGACGGTACTTTTTGCTGATCTGCGGAGGCCGAGATGGCGCTCTTTTGCCACTTACCTTGGTCCTCTCCAGTCGATTCACATCCATAAAACTCAAGTCGCATGCAAATGAGATTATTCCAGCTTTCTGGATGTACACGCACGTAGCGCGCGTGGAACGTGGGTAGAATGTAGTTTGTCTGGACGTTGCTGGAATCGACGTTTCCGCCAAACACCTGAAACACAGCCAAAAACCGATAAACAATCAAAAGACTTTATAACATAAACTCAAATTTCCAATATTTTAGTTTATATTTCTTTTATAATTAATCTAGTCTGTGTCGAAGTCTCTGATGGTAAAATTTGTAATAAAAATTAATAACAATCGTTATGGTTTTATTCGAGTGTTAAAGATAGTTTAACTGTTCATTTAAACCTTTTAAACGCAAACAATTTTGTTAATCATTTTCAAAACTCGGGAAGACGGTTTCTTTATTAATGATTGTTATATAAACCAGTAAAAAATATTAACACAAGTGTATTAAGCATATGTCAGCACATCCCAAAATCATTTATTATTGCAACACTTTTTAGTTTCTCTTTAAAATTATGTTAATGAATATGAAATCGTTCGGAGACATAGCTCGAAAATAAACCGAGCTGATGATGAAAATAAATTTCGGAATAGCACTTTTATTTCTTATCTTATCATTGTTGATTAGCACTATTACTATTAGTACTAGTGCCTGATGGCCAGAAATATCGAAAACGCGTTTTTTTCAATTTTCATAAATCTTATCTTTTTTTATTGTTACATTGTTATGCGCTGCTGTCATTATAGTTAGAAATCGAACTTCATGACTGTAAAAATCGCCGCACAAAGGTAAATACAAGAAAGACAAAGAGAATGAAGAGATAGATGACATATAAATACATCTTATTTATTTCCTTTATTTTTATTTACGTAGCTTTTATTTCAAACATAAACGACAACGAAAGTTTGCTCTAGAAGAATTACAATCTATTATTGACTTACATGACAAAATCACGTGCACACTCGATACGAATTGGCTTAAAGTGCCCAAGAAATGAAATTGTTTTTATTTTTACTTTAGTGGATAGACCTTGCTGAATGAAAAATAACGGGAAAAAAAGTTTGTCAATATCTTTTGTGGTTCTCGATGTTCACATTTATTGTTTTCAAGCGATGACGTCATTAGTGGTTCAGGCAAATTTGCATTTTTTTTTCAAATTTGCCGCCAATCCATAATCTTAGGATGAATTTAAGCCAAAGGTCTATCCATCGTAGTAATAAAACTTTTCACCTCATATGCTCTTTTAAAAAAAACTGATTTTAAACTCTTACCGTACGATGCCGCGTGAACGTAACTCCATCTTTGCTGAAACTGAGTTTGTACGATTTGACGTAATCGTTCGACCCAGGCCTCCCTTGGGTGGCTACGCGTGTAACTTTGCGCATGCCCCGTAAGTTAATCTGAATGTACTGATTTACGTTAATAACTCCAGCACACCAAGCACCTGCCAGTAAAACCAAGCAGATCCACCGAAGTTACCAAAAATAGTTATAGACTAAAAATTTAAAGATTATTTTGTTTCAGTCATGCTGTTGGCTTCTCCATTAATAAGGGGCTTAGACAGTGTTTATATGATACGGGATCGAGCTTCATTCAAGAACGAAACTTTATTCATACTATGTTTACACAAAAAGCAGCGAAGAGTCCACAACAGGGGGGGGGACTCGGAAAAAGATGCGCATGCTCCATTTCGTACCGGTTTGAGCTCGTAGTCTTTACATGATACTGAAACGAAATGCCGTCGCACTTCATGCCAGATCAAAAATGTCGATCGGTGCGATAACCGGAAAAGAGTTTAATCGGGAGTGAGCAATTCCGATACGAAATTTTTTTATAGTTTCATGTAAACAAATGCAGCGATTTGTAACGAACCGAGACGGACTGGTACTAGAATGAATCTCAATCCAGTATCATGTAACACTGCTTTAGTTCAGAAAATACATTTCCAGTTGTTTACCCTTGTAGCTGACCCCACTTAGAGTGAAAGGCTGGTTGTTTAGCCGCCCAAGTGTCGGAGCGTAGTTTTCGTCCGGGATCTTGAGTTCTGAGGTGGCTGTTATATCACTACTCTTTATGTCTCCCCTCTGCAGTCCCAATGGTGTTGTGCAGTCTGTTTTAAGGGAGATCATCCTCTGGCCAGGACCTGATACAAGCATTGGTAAAAAGTTTGGCAATATTTAGCAATTCTTCCAACCGTGCGCGTTGGATGTTAGATGTTAGATAGCCATAAAGGCGCGTAGCACTGAGTTGGCTACAAATATCTTGTATCCGACAAGCGCAAACGAGTTTTCAAAACCTTTTAATTGGTATTAGAAAATGACGGCTAAAATTATCCATGTATGTAATTTGCATTTCTCAATTCAAATTGTCCCTTGAGGATTCTGTTTATAAACCGCTCCCTGTTGAGTTCACACTCACTTGTCGTCGCACAACTTTCACGTGGTCATTTTCACTAAATCTTTGTTGGAATACTCTTTTGTAACAAGCAGCCAATGGTGTTTATAATTGACGCACTGACCCGTGTACGATGCCGCTCAACAAATTTAAAATAAAGTACAAAAATTTTCTATTCGCCTGAGAGTAGCGCAAGAGAATAGATATTTAGCTTTGCAAGATTATACAGTCAGTTTCCTTATATGGTCAATTCGATATATGAGCTGATAACCGAGACTGAATTAACCAATCAGAACGCTGGAAACGCATTATTCGAGGTTGAAAATTTAATAACAGCAGATATGGTATATTGTATTATGCACCCGACCTCACGCAAGAACCAAGCGTGATACAAGAACCCCTTTCTAATACCTTTTCCTTCTCTTAGTCAGCAGTTCAAAAACATGAGTTAATTTTTTCGTACACATATAAAAATCTTATGTTTTGATTAAGCACAGGTAGGTTCTACAACACAGGTTTGGATTGGGGTCGCCTTGAAAAAGAACTTTGTTTTATTTCACCTTAAGTACGATAAATTATAATTTACATTTATTTGAAATTACGTATCAACGTGCTGACTACCAGGAATAACCATAAGGAGCTATTCTGGCTGGGTTGCCAGAAAACAGTTTGAGCTAGAGTTACTGAGAAGCTATGCAAGCTAGGTGATTAAGTTCATGTCTTCTACTTTGCAAGTAATATATGTAATAAGCATGTAATACAAATGTACACATTTACACAAAAATAACTGAAAGTGTAATTACCTATATTTATTACATAGAGGGCAAAATTACTTCGAGCTGATTGGATAACAGCAGGAGCATTTTTTTTTAATTCAGGGCAATACTTAGCGCTGATTGGTCGCTGGTATACTTACGAAAATTTCCCAAAATCGTAAGTCTTAAAAATGCCTTACAAACATTTTCCGAAGATTTTCAAATATTTCCGAAACTTTCAGAACTTTTCCGAACACCTCCGAAGATTTTCCGAACTTTTTCAAAAATCATAAAAATGCCTTAGAAACGATTTCAAACCTCTTCCGAAGATTGCCGAATGTTTTCAGAGGTTGCAAAGGTTATATTTCATCTCCAGCATTTTTCGAAGAAACGAGATAATTGAGTTGAATTGTGCAATGCTTTCTCGATCGTGGGATGCCTAATTAATTGAAAACTGTTTTGATTTTTTTTTGTGACCTGGCCGATGATAAGTTGCAGCACTTACCTATATTTGCATGGGTGATGCTGTATTCAAACTTAGCGTTTTCTCCGAGGTCCTTATCTATGGCCGTCACTTGACCAAGCCCAGTTCCCACTGATGCATCTTCTGCAGCGATCATTTTATACGGAGAAGGGAACTGGAATTGAGGAGCTTGATCGTTTTCATCCGTTATTTCTACAACAACCTGAAATAATTTAGAATTGGAAAGCCGGTTAGCGCTTTGTATTCGAACTATTTTCATTCTACCTATTCACATAAAGATGCTTATTTACAATAAAGTGGAAGGACGTCGTCACTTTTTATTATCTAAATCAAATTAAATCTATAACACTGTTTAAATCCAACTACCGTCGAATAATGTCTTAGTCCAACTGCCGTCTTGATTTCAAGTGAAAGTGTGGTTTAAACTTCCTTGATGTTCTCTTCCTTTTTTTTTTCCTGTTATTTATTTTTAGCGGTTTACTTTGACATCTTTAAGATTTAGTGCCTCTACAGTTCTTTTGGTATCAAACATGGTCGGTGTTTCAATTTTTACACAGAAAATATCCAAATCACCGATAGTTACCGTATTTTTCGTGATATAACCCGCGGGTGTGTATAACTTTTGCCTCGTATTGGAGAAGATGCGGGTAAAATGTTAGATTCTGAAGTTGATCTGGCTACAAGTACAACACTTGTAGTTTCTTTAATAAATTATTCTGCTAGATTTTACGGTCTCTACACTTGTATGATCCGGTCAGCCAGCACTCAAGTTTTTTTATTTGGGCTCACTTGTATCATTTAAATTGTCCAAACTATCTGGAAACAGACGTGAGAATGTTTTTTAGTATGGTTATTATTTTGCTGTTTTGCGACATGAATGATTAAGGGCGCGGATTGTACATCGGTGCAGGTTATCGGTTGACTTTTGTTTCTCTAAGTCATACAAATTTGGGAGCGCGGGTTATCTGCAGTACGGGTTATTGTCCGGAAAATACGGTAACTTATACTATGATCCTTACCGAAGTGTAGCCACTTAGAGAGGATTCTTCTTGTTCAGATACTTGCACTGTAAAAACGTAGTTGTCTTGCTTTTCTCGGTCGAGAGCTTTTAGTGTCGTCACAAGACCCTTCATCACGTGAAAGAAATAAAATTAAATTTGGGAAACTTGGCTAATTACTACCAAGAAATCTTCCCGGAAAAGCTTTTGTATATTACACTGTTTCTCATGATTCAACTCGTTAACGAAGAAGATACAAAAACAGGTAAAAAGCAGCTCAAAGGAAGAAGAAGGAAAGAAAGGAAAGAAAAAGTAGAAGAATAAAAAGAAGAATACGAAGAAACAAGAAAACAAGGAACCTTGTCGAAGGCTGTGGTATATTAAACTTACAGTATTGGCATCAATGGTGAAAAGAGTTTGAGAAGAAACGAAGCTGTATTTGAGCGTTGCTCCTGGTCGCGCTTTTATTACAACTGGTTGCAGCACAGGGGTCCCAGGAGGCTGATTCTCGCCGATGGTTACAAAGTAAGAGGATCTGCGGCGATAATAAGAAATATATATTGCAGGCAATTACGAATACAAAGTAACAGATAGAAAAGCGTAAAGATTATCAATACAAAAGTTGCAGTTGCGTTGAGATTTATAACACTGAATCACTAACAGTTGTTATTGGAGAGCTTACGATTCAACAACGTTGATTACGAGTTTTTCCCATTCGTCATACTGCGCATGCGAATAAATCACGCCTTCAGGCTCAATCGCGCCGAGTTTTAGGAAAATCTCGTTTTAAATCGACAACGGAATTTGGGAACACAACAAGACGGCGCGATTTCTTCGAATGCGCAGTATGACGAATGGGAAAAACTCGTACTCGTAGTCGTACTCGTTGTCGAATCTAAAGCTCTCCATCATTGTGCAAATTATTTCCTTTTTCTGTCCTGCTGGTTAGTACGGGACGGACACGTAAGGTTTACTCGTGGACTGGGTTCGAATATTATTAGAAGTTGTAAACAAAACAGCGGGGATTTTTTTTAGGGTTTTTCGGTCTACGGCAGGAAATTTTAAAGCTAACCAGACAGTTAAGGCATGAAGACGTACAAGACATTGAATTAAAAATTTCAGACGCCTCGATAAATCGCAGAGAATGAGATTACTAGGTTTTTAGATGAGTTGGATAAAATGTAGGTATAAAAACTTTTTTGGTGTTCATAAAATATGCGATTTTTGCGATCATTTCCATCGTCATCTGGCTGTAAATGCATAAAACACAGTTTAGTTAAAGTGTGAGTCCGCCTGTCATTTTCTATCGCTTCTTAAACCCACCTGTTAAACACTGGACTGTCGTCTCCAGTTTGTACAATGTTTACTGTGACATTGATGCTTGATTGTCTACTTGGGGAGCCGTTATCCCTCGCCACAACTTTGAAAGCAAATGATCCATTGCCGTTGATTATGCCATCTCGTCTCAGAGCAATCCGGTTTATAACCTGATGAACCCTTTATTGGGAAATATGAATCAAATTTTCAAGATTAGAAACCAAATGTATTTTTAAAACTTTATTTTGCAAGCAATTTTTAGATTTTTCAAAATAGCCCAAACCTTGCAAAATGCTAGATGGATTGACAGTAAAGAAAAGTCATCATATAGTTACCGACGAATGAATCTTTTACCTATAGTAGGTAATCAAAAAAATGATATCATGTATTCGCACATGAAGATATTACCGCAAACGGTAACTTTCTTCAAGAAAACAATAGCACATACTGGAGTTGATATATTTGACCCAAATGCACTATTCAATCTGTCGCTTTCCTTGTTTTCATAGTTGTGATTTTCACACAAGAATGTAAAGTTCAATTGCACTAGCTGCAACTTCGTGTGGTATGCACAAACTTTGAAAGGAAAGCCTTGGGTTTTATTAATGTTTCAATAATAAGCGCGCAGTGCACTATAATATTGTCATGAATCAAACAATCTATAGGCGACTTTCAACTGACGTCACTGTTACACTCTGCTTCTTTAGCATACAAGTCGTAGAAAGGGCAGAGATAAACAGCAACTGACTTTAAAACTTGAGAATGATAAGTGTAGTTTCAAAGAAGAAATTACCACTCAAAAACAAATGCAAAACAGCTGTAGGCAAGAACGATAATGAGCCATACATTTTTTTGGTAAAATTTCCAATTTTTAAAACCATTACTCAGCATATCAATCTCATGTTTTCAGAGAAAGTTAGTTCTGCAGAAACATTTCGTTGTTCAAAAGCTTTGTTTCTGTGGCTGAATTAGAAAGAGTGCGTATGCTAACGAGGCAAAAAATGTAAACAAAAACTCGCCTATAACCAGATGTCGTAAATTCGAGAGGTGGCGAATGTTTTGAACCGACCAAAACATCTAAAATTTAACAATAAAATCAATTCTTGTACTTACAAGACCGTTATGTTCTCTAAACACATTTTTGCCAAACATGCCTCTCTTGCTCTCTGTTTGTCTTAGTCACATGGGGGTAAAAATTTCTGTCTTAAGTAATAGTGCACAACAATGTTGAAAGTGAGGCATTTGGGTAAAGTAGATCAACTCCAATATGTGCTATCACATTGCATTACTTATACATATCAAACCACATTAGTTTCTTCATCTCGTGTCGAAAGTCTTTTGTTGATTTTTTTTGTTGCTTACTCATTAGATGTTTTTTAACACTCAATCACATTGACAAATTACGCATCTTTGCGCACCAAAATAACTCCGTTTCTTATATGAGACTGGTTACCGTCTAACAACAAAAAGACAAAAATCCCCAAGGGAGATGCAAGTTTTATCGACACCTATGAACATTTATGTTATGGGGTTTAACCATATGATTTTTTCTTACCTCACTAACCCACTTTTCGGATCAATACTGAACAAGTCAGCCTTACTTTCGTTGATAGAATAGCTGATCCGACCATTGAGGCCGGAGTCTTTATCTTCAGCTACAATGGTAAGAATAATGGCTCCAACTGGGGTTTTCTCATTGATATCAGTCTTATAAAAGTCGTTCCGCGGGAAATACGGCGAGTTATCATTCTCATCGAGAATTATGACGTTAACTGTTGCGTTTGAGGTTAAACCACCGCCATCTCGAGCGGACACGGTGAAGGAGTATGTAGCTTTCGCTTCGCGGTCAAGCAATGCAGTGGTCGTCACAAATCCCGTGATGGGGTTGATTGCAAAGCTTGGATTGTCCATGGAATACGTTATTTGGGCATTAGCATTACTGTCCGGGTCTTTTGCAGAGATATTTACAAGGAAACTACCAAGCGGAGCAGCTTCGGAAATTTCAACTCTGAAAAAAAAATGAGTTAAACTAATTTATTCTAATTTCTTAATTAGAATATTCAAAATTAAACCAGTCAGATACTTTGGGCAAAAACAGATTGTCCAAGCTCTATCCACAGTCCAGAGTTCATTCTACATCGGCAAAGGGCTTTGCATGGATATGGCTCGAAAGTTATGTAGTTGCTCATATTAGCTTACTGGTAAAACCAAGAATATTCCATTTTTTTCTTATGTCCCAGTCAAACAAAGTTACATTTACTGACTAATTAAACACATTTCAAGCAGTCGTGATGAACTCACCACTTTTGAGACAATGAATGTTTTGATTTATTCAGTTGTTTAGTATATAGGCTTAGATTGAATCAATTAACTGAATTTCCTACAGTGTAACACAACGTTTCGACCGTATCACACGGCCTCCTTCAGGTTTCTGTCGAGTCAGCTTGGACCACGCAAGTGCCACGTGATAGCTGATCCGGCATGTCTTGTAAAACACGGTCCCAAGTGTGCAATAACCTGAATCTCGAACCACCTTTTCTTATTGAGCGAAGGGCCCTCGGTTCTTTCCCACAGGGCCCTCTTAATGCCACGTCGTAACCAGAAACCTGAAGAAGGCCGTGCGAAGAAGGCCGTCCGAAACAGTCGAAACGTCGTGTTTCAGTATAGGAATTTCAGTAAGTTGGTTCAATTTAAATCTACATAACTACCATTTTTCATACCCACCTGTAAACCTGCTTACTCAAGCTAGGTGCGTTGTCATTCACATCAAGCAGGGTGACAGTCACAGTTCCGAACCCCTCCCTTGGATAGTAGCTACCATCGAGAGCGGATACATTCAGTTTGTAGACAGCAGTGGTTTCGCGGTCAAGAACCCCTGATACACGGATCACTCCATAATAACGATCAATATCAAACTTTCCCTCTGCACCATTGAGGATGGAATAGGATACCCTACCATTTAGGTTGGAGTCTGGATCCGTTGCTGTAACCTTAGTAACGGAAAACCCCAACGGAGCAGTTTCGCTGACAGTGACACTCTTTCTTAGTGGCTCAAATTTAGGAGTGTTGTCGTTTGCATCTGTCACCGTAATTACAACTCGAGCAAAAGATCTTCGACCCGATCCTTGCTGGTCGACAGCCACTACGTAAAACGAGTAATTTGTAATAGTTTCATGGTCGAGAGTTGGTAGAGGGGATATCCTTGTTGAAATTTTACCGGAGGTCGGGTTCACGGTGAACTGGCTGGCTTCTGTACCATTGAGATGGTATCTTATGGCGCTGTTAATACCAATATCTCTGTCACGGGTTTCGACTGGATTGTTCTAAGGAAGAATAAGTACAGACGTGATTGTTCTTAAGAAAACTCTAGTAGTAACTGATAAGTTTACAGACTGTCAACCTTCGTAGGCTGTTTATACAAACAAGTCTAACAACAGTTTAATTGGTCTAGTGTTCTATAATTATTGTGCTGGTACATTATTCTCTACCCACCAAATTACTGACTAGTTCAACGCTTGCGACAAGTTATCTTTTTTTTCCTGAATTGTAAACCAAGTTTTCATAAGAAGTTCAGTTGTTGCTACGTTTACATAGCTATAATAGTGTGTGGGGTAAACATCCTTTATTTTGGCCAAAAAACGCAGCTTATCTAGTTCAAACCAAAAAAAAAAACAGAAAAGACGCTTTAGGGTGCGTTCGTTTAGGCCTATTCAAACTATTCCGGATTAAGAATAACATTTTGAAATTTCTTCCAGGTTGTCTTGGCGATGAAATATCTATTTCAAATTCATAACTGAAAAGACTTTAATCACTGAAAAAAAGTTTTATTCGTAACTTCGCGGGTTAAAGAGCCACATAAATCAGACAAACTTTATATTCCATGTATATATTCTTATTCCGGAATAGGCCCAAACGAAAGCAACCATAAAGAGCTATAAATCCATGGATTAACTTGAAAGAATCAAACTAGGGTCGTACAGAGGTATGGGTAATTACTGCCACACCGAGGAGAAACGTGCAACGCACCTAACGGCTCTGATTGAATATCAACTCACCAGCGAGATTAACTGTCCAGGACCGGTGTTTTCAACAACTGTTCCAGTGTAATGCGCATGTGTGAACTGGGGAGAATTGTCGTTTCGGTCAAGAACTGTTACAAAAACTCTGGCCTCTGCCTGTGAACAAAGGAAAAGCAGTCGAAAAAGTTCATTCAATGTAAACTAAAGCCCCTATGATAGTTAATGAAAGTCGTTACCATACCTTACGACTGATGGGAACTCCTCCGTCAGTGGCAGTTATCAGTAACTCATAAGTATTCTTTACTTCTCGGTCAACAAGCCCTCCAACCTCTAACCTTCCATAGGAGTCCTACAGAACAGTAACATTTCTAGTTGAGAATAGTATACTAGAGTAATAGTTGTAGCACACTAAAGTCTACTTCTACTAAAGAAGAAGCTGTAGTCGAGTACAATATAATACAGTAATAGTTATGGTTGAGATAAATCAAAAATCCTCCAATGTTTTCATATGGCCACTTATAGCTTGGTAATAAAATTAGAAAGAAAATGTTTCTCTAATTGAATGCTTAGAAAAAAAATTCTTAGTAACCGACGTTCGATTCCCATCAGTGACTAAGAATTTTTTCTGGAAATTCAAATTGAGAAGCATTTTCTTTCTAATAAAAAAACCCTTTGTGTTTTGTTTTAACTTCAACGAATACTTCGCAGTCTTAAGTGCTGCACTTATTGTTTCATTCTTCAAAACAAATTTGTTTGTCAGTAAATTTAAAGTTAAATACTTTTGGCACACAGTATATACAATGTTGAAAGCATTAAGCTTTCAACTGTAGCTTGTTTACAATTACTGCAGTTACGCTGTCGTGGGTTTTTAGCCTTTGACACACGTGACTGCACACGTCCCAGATGTGGAGTAATTGGGCTCTGACTTGGTCTTTATTCAGGTCCGGCTTGGTAATTCTGACAACAAATTGCTTCTTTCACTCCATGTCTGTGCCAGTCCTGGTCTCTATCAAGCACTTGGACTGTTTCCATCGAAGTATTATGATCTGAACAGTCCTTGTGGATGTGGGAGGCCACTTTAGACTTTCCTACCGAACTGGGTCGTAGGTGCTCGGCAATTATCTTCTTTAGGGACCATTCAGTTTCGCCTACGTAGGTTGAAGCGCAGTTGATTCCCGTGGCCCCGGTGCGACTAATGTGGTAGATAGAACCAACAGTATCTCGCTTCTTAATACGATCTTTGTTTGTCCTTTTAAAAGCAGCTTATTTTTCATTACAAAAGTAATCAATGCTATATCCGTTAACACATTTTGTTCCATTTTAACAAATCTCTCCAAGCAAATGCCTGGTCTTTTAAGTTAACAAAACTGTCATTTATAAATTGTATAAAAGTTTGGCAATGGCAAAGATTTTTCTCGAAGCCGACACAAACTTACTTCTGTCCTGATTCTAAACGCGTTAAAAGGATCGCCAGAAGTGATACTGTAGGTGATCTTCGCGTTTTGCCCATTATCAGAGTCCGTAGCCGTGACGTTTACAAGGAACGTTCCAGCCGGCTCGTTCTCGTACATTGTGAGAGTGTAGTTAATGGGGTTAAAGACGGGGGCGTTGTCGTTAATATCTCCTACAACAATGCGTACATGTGTCTGCAAGGAGAAATTCATATGGTAGATTAGAAATGGAACAAGGGACCAAAAGCAATTTAAAAATTGATAAAATAATAGAAATGATAATATTTAAAAAAGATTAATTAATAAATAGACTACAAGCAAGAGTTTTCTGTGAGCCAATAGTAAACGAGGCGCGAATCAACGATTTTTTTTAAAAAAAAACCGACAGTTTTGCAAGTCGTTGTCTATCGCTGAAAAGACAGTGAATAGGCTAGCCAATTATATTGCAGCAATCGTGACAATATACTAGTTTGTTTCAACTAATGCAGGTTCGCCAATCAGATTGCGGCATTCTTGACAGTGTAAGTTGGTTTCTATTAAGTACTATAGGTCCTTCTAATGCTTATTCAAAAACTCGATGTGGGAAAAAAGGAAAAAAAAATAGTTGAATTATGGTAAAACAGTTACATAAAATATCACAAAATACCAACGAAAGTGCCAGCAAGTGTATAAATGGACATATGTTTTTTCTATTAATCACAAAAAACAAAAGCTCCCCTTGCAGAAAAAGATTGATTTGGAACTATAAGTGGATGTACTTCACTCACGTGTACCTAAAGACAAACACCCAACGGTTTTACTTTCGCAATATCTTTAAAGGAAATATTTAATTGACCTTACAGAATAATATGGCGGCTATATATTTTACCACAATGCCTAGCGGACCTTACACTGCTAATAGAGGATCAAGGAAGGCAACAGTTGGTAAAATTCTTGTTCTAACACTGTGAATTTCAAATTTAAGATTTACATATTTCCCTATGCGTTCTTACGAGCAGTTTTAGATTCTTATACGCTAGGAATTATGGGTAATCATACTGGTCGCCATCCTTTTCGCTGCGATCAATGAGCGAACGTACCGTCGCAGACTGGGACGGTTTGCCGTGATCAGCCGCACCAATTTCGAGAACGTAAGAGAACTTGAGTTGTCGGCTTAGATTCTTTGCTGTTTTGATCATGGCCGTTGATGGGTCCAATCGAAAATCCCCTAGAAAGTAGAAGAATAAGCTGTAAATTACGACTACATGCAACATTGGATTCTATAATTTAAGAGCAGCTTTGAAAATATTTCTTGAACGGTTTCTTCGTACAACGCGAGAATGAAGTAAGAGATCCGCCGAGGGGATTTAAATTTGGAATCAAGACTAACAAACTTGACATAAATTAAATACTGATGGCAAAACGATGCCAATGGTAAAGTTTCTGCCGTTCTAGGTCTCATTGTAGCATTATGGATCACTCATTGTTGAAAGTATGTCAAAAAAGATAGTTTGGTGTTTGCGGGTCGTGATGGTGGGTACGTTTTCTTGTTTTCTATTGTTCCAATAAGAATGTTTCAGGTTTAGCTATTGTCCCCTTCTTTACAAACATCCTTGTCCACGAAATTAACCTTACCTACGCTTTTTCCAAGTCCTGTCCATCATTCTAGATTTAAAGCCTATTCTCGTCCTAACCCTGGTCCTAGTCCTAGTTATGGTATTAGTTTGGACACGGTGATGGTTTTGAGATGATAGTCTCTATCCCGTTTTATCTAAAACGCGCTCAAACTCAAGCGATGCAGTTCATTAATGAGTGCGTGCTCGACACACATGCCATGGCATTCAAGTAATTTGCACGTCCGTCTGTGTGTCATAACCCAATTAATGACTTTGCTCACCATATGAGTTCCCATAGCTCAGTGGCAGAGCATCCGACTAGTATTTACGGAAGGTCTTGGGTTCGGTTCCCATCAGTTTTTTTCCCGAGTTATGTCTCCTTATGACTTCGTACCAAACTCTAGCCCCTGATTATTTTCTTATGAACATTTCAAACTTAAAGTAAGTTGGGAGTTGATACCTTCTGTGTTCCCTGATATTAACTCGTAGGTTAGTTTTCGATTGTCACCGGCGTCTTTATCTGTAGCTACAGCTTGAACTACATCTTGGTCAGCCTTGGCTCCTTCGGAAATGATCACACTGTAGCCTTCTGCTGGGAATACTGGCGGGTTGTCATTTATGTCTAAGATAATGACTTTCACCTAAAGGGAAGAACACGTGTTAAACGTTATTCATGGTCACATCATCTTAGACAGAACAGGAAAGCAAATATAGAGTGGAAGAACTGTTCTTGTTGTCATAAGCTTCTTTTTCTCAGAAGAAAAGAATTTTGAGTCCCTTATGGGAATTGAATCCATGACCCTCTGATTAACGGTTAGATGCTTAACCCACTCAGCTACCGGAACTCGTATGGGGAACAGATGGAACTGCGGTACAGAACCAAGTTAAGTGACCTGTTTTCCATGTGAGTTCCTGTAGCACAAAATATATTATTGAGGTCCCCTTGAAAATCACCTTCGGTGACGAGGCCATATCGTAAAATACTATTATTATTATTATTATTATTATTATTATTATTATTATTATTATTATTTTTATTGTTGTTGTTATTGTTGTTATCATTATTATTGTTAATCATTAAAATAAGTAATAGTTAAGGAATACAACCATTGTAAGATTCAAGATATAAGTTGTATAGTTGGAATACCTGAGTTATGGCGGTTTGCCGTGGCTTTCCATGGTCGGCAGCTTCAACTGTAAGGGTGTATACGCCACGTCCTTGTTGGTCGATATGGAGCCCAGGTGCTTCTCGATCAAGATTTGTTCTTGCAGTAATGACTCCCTAAACAGTGAATACGGGGAAATTTTGTAGCTGGTGAATTAGTCTGGTCCTAAAGGTGGACTACAACTTATTGACTTCGTTCTCCTAGCAGTTAGATGCCAAACTACTTACAACTCTATTAGATTAGTCATGAACCTGTTGTATTACCCTATAGTTTGACCTGGGCCGTTGGTATAATATGTACCATGAAGTACGGAAGCAATTCATGGTCAATTGTTTAGAACGTGCTCGGTTCAAAGTAAGTGACAAACCTTTAAGTTCCTAACTGCCTCAGTACTCAACAAAAATTTTAGGGAAATTATTATTAGTTCTTCCGCTGCTGGAATACGTCGACATTATATAGAATGACAGAAACAACAAAACACTTATGAACACGCTTCAAGTGATACAAACCAAAGCCGCCAAATGTATACTGGGTTGGCCAAACAGAGTCTTAAGTTCGGAAGCCTAAGACCAAATTAACTGGAGGCCTTTCTCTGTCAGACATAAAATTTACAGAAGCTGTTTTGTATTCCACTGTTTTTACAAAAAAGAACAATCATCTAATTTTCTCTCTGCCCAAGGACAAGACAACACCCGGAGCCGTCTAAAATTCGAACTACAAGCTTGCAAAACCAATTGGTGAAAAACAAATCCATTAGTTTTTTTTTTTAATAGAATTCAACAAATTCACTTTTAGCATAGACAGTAGTACTAAGTTTTCAAATTTCAAAACTATATTTCATAAGTTTTAATATTTCTGATTTTATTCTTAATTTGATTATTTTTGGTTTATTAAACAATTTTAAAATTTTTGATTTAGACCCAGAGGACTCCATGAAAACC
>JAOBRD020391848.1:0-12014 GCA_027575215.2 Hydrozoanthus sils
CATGCTTGTACATGGGCTGAGATGAGTTAATCTCAATCTCACTTTACAGGTTTCTCTCTAGGTATGGTATTCATGCTCCTAGCTAGCAATAGTTCTATGTGGTTATGGTATGTGTTAGTGCACTTTAAATGCTTCAGATCTAACCTCATTTTAAGCTTGATCCATTATAACAGGCCTTTTGCAGTTAGAGGTCATGTGACCACACCTTTAAATAAATCAGCTTTGACAAAATGGTATCAAGAAGTGGAGAGATCGAGAGCAGGTTGACATTATTTTGTAAAATGGCAAAGTTTCAGCTAATGACTTAAAGCAACTAAAAAATGTCAAGCAACTGAAAATAGAATATTTTCTTAGGATTTGTATGACTGAAGAACAAGCCTAATGCTCTCCAATACCATTTTCACATACAATTCCTTTGAAAATTTTTTATTTTTATATATGCTGTCATTTTGTAAGTACTTAACATTGAGACTTGAACAGGCATAGCTCAGTTGGTTAAAGCGCACAAACCATTTGAAGGAATTTTATCTTGGTCTGTGCACACCAATCTTTTCTGCAGCGTTTTTTTCAATGCATTTTTGTTATTAACTCTGGCAGCGATATACAACCTTTTCTGCAGCATTTTGAAGGACTGCTTCTCCTTCAAAGTGTTACTGCACAATGTTAATGTGTTTTAAAAGCAGTGCTGCAACTTGATGCACATTTGGTACGGGTTGTAGCATTAATGTGCTTTAGAGCAGCAGAAAACGGTTGGAAGAAAAGCGGGTTTGCAAACTATCTGGGGTGTATGAGCAGAGTTGTTATTTCATTTAATGCAGCATTTGTGAAGCATTAATGTGCTCTAAAAGCAGCACATCAACATCGGCACACACTCCTTATGGGTGAGCACTTAGGAAGCAATGATAATAACAGTCATAATGTTACTGAATTATATTAGTTTATAAACTAACCAATCAAACAAATATTTAGATCAGAAATGATCAAACCATTCTGAACTAATGCAGTTTCTTTTTTCTATTTTCACAATTACAGTAAATATAAATAGATATATTTTGTTATTTGTACTCCAGGTTTTTTATTGAAGGTATACAGGGAGATGGTGAATGGAGCGAAAGGAAAAGATTCCCTGCCAATGAAGATCCCATTAATGGGAAGGTATTAAGTTGATCTCACTGACACTGCCTTACTTTAAAGCATGTCCACTAGTACTGAAAGTATTGAAGTAACCCAGGACTCTATATATAACGTCTAAGGCTTTGACTAAAACCTGTATTTTTTTGAAAAAAATTAAATAATTTATCAAATTTTTAATTTTGTATGATATTCTCCAGATTCAGTAAAAGATTTTCAACTCTGGACACATAACACTCTGGGTTCTAGAAATAACTACTACTCTGGATCCCTCCCCTAATTGATCAAAACAGGCAAATGCAGCAAAGAATAAGTTTTCATTTTCTTTAATTCATTTTCTTTAAGAAGAACTATGCCCATGCAGTTTATCAATGCTAACTAGTTTTACTTTGGTCAAACCTTGAGTGAATTATGTCTTGAAAAAGATTCCTAGCTGATGGTAATCAAATTAAGTATCACTACAGCAAGAGCAGAAACTTTTGGGTGCCACCAGTGCTGCAATAATCAGTGACGAAAGCCAATCAATTTTTTTGTTGCATATTTCATGAGTTACGATTAGAGTGTTGTTTACTGTGCAGAGTGTGGGGCAAATTAAATTAACTAATGCTCTCACGAACTCAGCCTAAAAGGGTTTTACAGTGGATTTTGATGTTTGTGATGCACTTTTTCTGCCTTTCAAAAAGTTGTTACACTATACAAATAGTACCGAATTTGTTAACAAGCAAGCTAGGACTGTAGAGGAACTGTCTCATGTTCTTTTGCCTGTATTTTTCTGTGACATTGCCTATTTAGCAAAGTTTTAAACAAGAGTGAATGAATGAAGAAATTAGCAAGCAATTTAGTGAATGGTTGGATGAAAGTTAGAAATTTACAATAATTAACTTAACAGATTATTAGTACAACTAAAGAAAGCAGAAGTCAAATTAACTTGCAGTTGATTAAACTCAGTGATAATTTCCTGTGCAGCCTAGAACAATTTGTTGTAAAATTATTGTTTCTGTACCACTAACAAGTCCTTGTACACGAGATGATTTAATTACTCAGTTCTAAATATATGTTGTATTTTGTTTCATCTCAGGTTGTCTTGGACAAAGGAATGTATAATTTGTGTTTTGATAACACATATAGTTGGTTCCGATCCAAACAAATTTATTACTGGTATAATGTCAACAGTACCATGAGCTAGCACCCAGCTGGCATTCAAGAAATAATTGTTACCAAAGTATCTTTAGGAAAGAAGAGTTTGTATTCTTTTTTGAAGAGTAAAATTATCAAATAATTTTACAGACTTTTATTGCAATCGCTGTGCGAAAAAATTTTGACTGTTTTCGATCAGTAGGAAAAATGACTTTTTAATTATGAGCAAAAAATTTCATCAAAATGTCACTTACATCACTTTTGCACTAGACTCTTTAGTTATTGTGCAAAAACTAATCTACCTTGACAATTTAGGTAATATTATATGAAGTCATATTTATCAATGCCGGGACTTGAACATGTCTTCAAATGTGCCATGCTGATGAGGCTCTTTAAAGTCCCTATAAAGCTTAATTTTTTACTTTTTAGATTAAAACTGTTGTCATCTATGAACTCAAAATTCAAATAACCAAAGAAAATATTCACATCTAAGTATGCTTTTTAATAGAAAAAAAAATTGGAATATAAATTTTGACCAAGCAGGGCCAGGGACTGGTAGTTAACCTGTTGTATAGCAGCAAAGAGTTGACATAAATGCATGTGGATTTTGTGCAATGCACAAACTGGGAAAAATTCATTACAGTGCTGCTTACAGTATTAGTTCAATCGTAGTTAATAATATAAAGACTGGTTAGGAAAGCCGGCATTAACCTCAAAAATTAGGGAAATACAAAGAATGTACAAAGATGCTTTGTTTTGTGTTGAATGAGTTGTGAACCTGCACATTATTTTTTTCAGCTGTTAATAGTGAGAATATTTTGACTTGCTATTTGTTGATTTGCATTTCAAAAGCTTTTGTGTTTTCTGCACGTTTTGTGCAGGGTCAAGACCAGAAAACAAAAGAAAATGGCAAACAAAGACATGCAACAATGGTTTCCTAACCAGTCGGTATAATAACTATTAACAGGTCAAGTATACAAGTTGCGTAAATTGTTTACCTATAACTAAAATAAAACTGGGGGAGTTTGTGTGATTATTTAATTATGCTTGAACAGTATTATTTCTTTCTTAAATTCAGCAACAGTTTCATAAATACATCACAATGACAAATAATTATGGCCAGAACTGATCATTTGGTTTTTCACAATAAAGTCTTGTTCAGAGTATTGCAAATATTTGCTGTCTTACAATTGTTTTGTTAATGTTGTTTTTCTTTTTATAAAAGAGAGGTTGTTTGCAAATTTTAAAATAAATGACCATTGGCAGTATTTTTTTTGCTTTGAATGGTTCTGCCAACCTCCCATTTGTCTGAAAGCCTGTTTAAAAGCTTGCACTGCCTTCCATGTTGTTTCATTTTATTTTTAGTTGAAATATAAAATATCTTTTACACAAGAATATACAGGCCCTTTGCTGACAAGTTGTTCTCAAAACTTCTTCCCAAACTTTTGGCATCCAAAAGATTTTCAAAGAGAGGGCAGAGAAGAGGGTGGTCTGAAATTCAGAGATAAGGATTTAAAAAGCTTTTGGTGGAAAATAAATGAAAAGGTCGGTTTAATATGAGTTTATTTTTGTAAATGATTTCTTGAGAAAAAATTCGCAAAAACAAACTCCCGCGAAAAGAAAGGCCAGCCACGCCAAAAGGTATTCTATTTAGTTGTGTATTGTAAAATCGATAGAACCTTGTATTACGAAAAATAAAGTGTGTGGTTCCAGAAAATGTCCATACCCTCCCCCCCCCCCCCTATCCTATGGAAGGTTACTGGAAATTTTTGCATCGTGAAATCGGGTTCTTCTCAAAGACGGTAAAGTTTCCAGATAACTAAAAACAACTGATTTCATTTGAAGAAGCCAACTTTTAGGTGCTTGTAAATGATAATTGTTTTCGTTTCTTTTCATGAGGACAGCCTATCATTTTGCTGTTTTTTTTTTGCAATTATTATAAAAATATACAATGAAATGTGATTCAATAGAAGTTAGATAAGTAACTTGGCACTTGCATTTATGCTTCAAAGAGAAACCCTTTCTTATAAAACATGGTGTAGGGGAACAAAAACAACCTTTTAAAATTTTAAAATTCCAAGGGGGAGGGGTGAGCTACAAAATACCCTCTGGAACGGAAATTCCAAGGGGGTGTGGGGCAGTCGTAAAAAAAACCTTCCATGGGGGGTATGGATATTTTCTGGAACTACACAATATGGAAAATGCTACCTCCCACCTCGAAAGCCAGCCACTAGCTCGCGATTCACCTTAGTATTTATTGTACGTGATATACTACTTACATTTCTTGTTTCGTTAAGAATCTATCTGCCTCTAGTTAACGCCCCCCTCGAATTTAAGCGCCAACCAAAAAGGCAAAAATAAATTATTAGTGCCCAGGGCGCTAATTCATATAAAGAATACGGTCGGAATTTAATTGCTTGTAAAGTTAACATAAGAGTATTGGTTGAATTGGCTACGCGGCACGCAATCGGGAGTTTAAAGGATTCGTAAAATACTGGCTACGCGGTACGCAGTTGAGAGTTTAAGGCTTCATTAGCCCTGGCTACGCGGTACGCAGTCGAGAGTTTAAGGCTTCGTAAAATACTGGCTACGCGGTACGCAGTCGAGAGTTTAAAGCTTCGTAAAATACTGGCCACGCGGTACGCAGTCGAGAGTTTTATAAAATATTCCTAACCCTATAAACCCAACAAATTACTCCTTAAACCCTAACCCAAACAATTATTCCTAACTCTAACGCTAACCTTAACCCTAACCAAAAGAATTAACTCCTAAAAGTGTACCACGTAGCCACCTCGTTGACACATATATTATTAATACATTCATCACGTACCACGTAGTCGGCTACGCCTATATATTCATTCAATGTGGCAGGGCATTCTGGAGTTAATTAAGCCCAACAGACTTCCAAACACAACATCAGACCAAGGTTAGGGAAGAAGTCAAAACAATGGTATTTTTAAGGAACCCAATTTTGTCGGGGGGAAGGTGGGTGGCGGCACAGACCCCCCTACCCCACCCCCCACCACTTTTTCAGAGCTCAATTAATTTCTCAAAACCTCATTAAGAAATTGGTTTTTATTGTATTATGGACTCCTCTCTCCACAAGGAAGGCATTAGTTCAAGCATTTTATAAATATCTATTTTATTGAACATGATATTTGCTCCTGAAATTCAGCCTTTTTGAAAAAAGGTGGTGGGTGGCGGCACAGCAGGTACACTGAATACCCCAACCCCCTAAATTGGGTTCCTAGCTAGGAATTAGAAGTACCATTGTTTTGGACTTTTCCCTTATTAAAATTTCTTCGAAACTTTCTTTTGCTCATGGTTTCATACAAATACTGTACTTGTTAGTCCACACTGATTTTGTGTCTGGGCCGCCTGTGGTTTTCTCGAATTTTTTAAGAAAAGCTAGCTCAAATCACAAGATTGGGATGTCTGTGAAAAGTTTGGGCATGCGCAGTAGTCAGTCCTCTGTCCCTACTAGCGACCAGTCTCCTTCAGATCTCAGACCCGCAGGAATCTGGGCACAAAATAAGCTCTTTTCTTAGTTTTTTTTTACATCATTTTTACGAGACAAACTTACATTTTTTGTTGCAATCCAGACTTAATTATACATGCTGAACGTTACATAACTGAATTGTTCAAATTATGGAGCTTGAGGACATTTATTGATGTTCTACCAAGGGATTTGAGACTTCCAGGTCGGTAAGAATGATGTGATTGTTTACAACCTAATACAGGCTTTGATACAACATCGAGCGGTACCGAGTATAGTTGTGATGTGATCTCACGTGGCTTTATCTTCCAATAGAGAGGAAAAAACAATTAAAAACGCTTAAGCCATTGTTGTTTATTCAAACTACGCATTGTCACGGAGCGTTACTCTTTCGCCCAGAGGCATAAATTTTGCTTTTCAGACCGACGATATTATGAAAAATTGAGTGAAGGACCAAGTCGCCAGGTGGGTGCAATTACAAAAAACAAAATCGGTATTTGCTGAGTCACTCTATCGGCTCCACTGCACAGCACTAACAATTTTATAACCCCTTACATTTCCTTGGCTTATATAAACTTATCAAGTGCATTAATTGTTAAGAGATTTTCCGCAATATTTCTTGGCTGATTAGTTTCAATTTCAGGTAGAACAAAATGGGTCTTCTTGCACTAGGTTCTCCGCTTTCGTGGGACGAAACTAAAAAACACGCCGATCACGTTAGAAAGCATGGAATCATTCAGTTTCTACATATTTACCACCGCCTCAAGAGTCGAAAGAACGATATATTGAAATGGGGTGACGAGGTATGTAAGATTTTTGCAGCGAGAGACCTGAGCGTACATGCATGCATATGACAACTCGCCCTTTAGGTTAGGCCAAGGCTTATAACCCGTAATGGTCGTTAGTACTAGTGCTGCCATAGTTAATATAGCCGACTGTATTTAATAACTATGGTGTTACTTTTCGAACATTGGTGAGCGTATATTGAACGGAGATCGTTTTAAATTAGTGTAATTTGCTTAATCTTTGCTGTATTTTTTTTATAACTTTTTGAATAATTTTTGCACAAGTTAGAAAAGTTTCAAGAATATTGTCATGTTCTCATACTAAATTTTTGTTACACTCAAGTATAATATGTCAGTTATTATACGTTATGTAGCCAGTAGGCGATTATCATCTAATCATGGTTGATTTGATATTAAGTGAGTTGTTGTAGTTTGAAAAAGAGTTTCTGTAGTGTGCGTTTTTGAGATTGAAGGCAATGACTAGGTACATATGTTTCTTTGTGTCAACTATAAGTACTGTCACTTGACAGTCAGGTAGTGAAATTGAATTAAAGTCCGGTATTGTTTATTAATTATATATATAAATCTCGAGATTACTATCTCTCATGTACATAATTAAAGAATTTGTTTGAATTAGCCAAAATAAGAAATTACTTGGTTTGGGGGTACAGTAATTGCGTCAAGAATTTGTTTTAGTATTTTTTTTACCAATGATGTTTTAATCATCTTTTCCTCAAGCTTCAATTTCTTATGTGATTGCTGTCAGCCAGTCAATACAAGAAGCTATCTGGTTCAAACTTTACTATAGCAGAGTATGAAAAGTTTGGCTTAGGACCTCATCATATATATATCCATATGAGCCCAGTTGACTGGTCTGGTCCACCTTCGCCTTGGGTTCACATATAAGAAAATTCAGCCTGGTTTCCAAGATAAGAAAAGGCAGAAGACGAAAAACTTATATACATAATTTTAAATTTGTATTCAAATAAAGAGCTGATCAGTTGGTCAACCATCTTAGTTCATAGCTGGATTTGATCCCTTGCTTCCCGCCATTTTTACCACAATGTGTGAGGAAATTATGCCCATCTACGTCATCTACCATAATGTAACACATGCATGTGCTGTTGTGAGTAGTTTTTCCCAGTACTTAACTGGGGTGAAGTGTTTATCAGACAAAATTTCCCAGCCCGCTTACATTGATCTTGGTTTTTCCAACTGAGGTCTCTGTAACTGATCGAGCCAGCCCACCCTCTCATATGAACACAACAATAATTTTACAAAGGATTTATTGGGAAGGTGAGATCTTGGAAACTGGGCCAGCCTGGCAACCAGGCTTATATGAAAAGGCCCTCAAAGCAAGTACAATTAGAACAATATTCTAATCAGCTCCTTCATTATTTTAGTTCCTGTCAGTTCAATTAACTTGCTAACTATCTAAAGTCCCTATAGAGCATGTTGTTTTCATTTCAGGTGTAAAGTAGCTAGAACCCTCAATTTTTTGAAATAAGACAATTTCTTTCTCTCAGAACTAGTACTCTTGTTATGTTTTTGATGTTGGAATTGTGTTTAAAAGTATATAACAATTTTGGAACAGCTCCCATCCATTTTTGGCTGGCTGTGCACTGATCTCCAAAAAGTGACCATGATAATAAGATGATTTAACAAGTGCAACTTTAATAATAAGGTGGCAGTAAGTTAAAGGAGCAATGCCTGACTTGGGAATCTAGTTTCTAGTGAGAGATAACTTGATTTCCGGTTGGCCTAACCTGAAATCAAGTTGGCCTAACCGGAAATCAAGTTGGCCTTACCCGAAATCAAGTTGGCCTAACCTGAAATCAAGTTGGCCTAACCCGAAATCAAGTTTATATTGTGAAGCAGTAAATCGGACTTTATCTAATGTCTATCCTGAAGTTATATATATGTTTTGTTATTATTGATCTGAACAACATTTCACCTTGATCTTCGCTATCATTTCTGTAAACATTTTTATATTATTTTTTCAAAACATTTTTAAAAAGTTACTTTGAGATCCATCATGCTTCTATCTCAGCACGATGGGCTTAGTCATCATGGAAGTGACCTTTGGAGTCAACTACGGAAGAAAACAAAAAAAATAGGCCCCTTACTGAACTATAATACATTGTACCAAAATATCACAATCATTGGTTGAATGAAGGAATTTCAAACAAACAGTCGAGTTTATGCACCATAACTGCAAAAGCAAATTCAATCGTGACAGGGCTTTTAAGAAACTGATTATAAAACTTGCCTCCTCAACTAATTCCTCTTTCGAATCTACCTAAGTGTTGTAGAAAATCATTGTAAACAAATGGCAAACTTCCTCAGCTGTGATCCTCAAACACCACAATGAACTGACCCACGCTTGTTTGTTTCGGCCATTTGTTTTTAAAATTCAGTGATCGAACACATTTGAAGTTGACTAATACTTAGTCTCCCACAGCCGGACATTGCCCCTTTAAGGCACTGGGCTTGGATCTTGTAATATAATGTTAATTAAGATTAGCTTGTGATTCCTTGAATAACGGAACACTCCACCTATTATATCAGGAGACTGAAGGTTTCAGCCGAAAATTGTTAATGTTTAGTAAGAAGACTCAAATTTCTGGAAATTGATTTTAAAAATTTTTGATCCCGTAATTAATTCATTTCCATAGTTTCAGACCATTAGGTAATATAAAACCCTGACTTATGCTACTTGATCTTTGGCAAGTAACTTTTTCTCATTTAATTGAGAATTTAGTTTAAAGAGCTCGATAGCAATGGTCTAGAGCAGATTAAACAGCAGCTCCCAAATCAATACAAAATGTTATTACATTATAACACAGTTGCTGCAATTCATTTAAACTAATCATATAGCAGATTTTTAAATCACATGATTGTATTATTATAAAGTATATTTCTCCTTTCATATACTTTTTTACTGTGTATCTGGTGAACTTTGAGCTTTTCTTTACTCTGTTGTGATTTGTAGATTGAGTACACTCTTGTCAAGTTCAACCATGAGAATAAGAAAGTCTACCTGAACTTGAGAGCAAAGGAAGTGCTTGATGAACTTACAAAAGAAGAATTAGAGAACCCAGGGTGAGTTTTGATGCAATCCCATCTTTTTTTCATTCAGTTTACCATTATATATATATAATTATGATATTTTTTATCAATGCATGTAAAGTGAAATTTAAGCAGGCATCTCCAGTGGGTAATTTTTTCTGTAAATACATAATAAATTACAGCCCCAAAGAACTTTAAAAGTTCAATTTAAACATCAATTATTAGTTTTAAAAATAAAGTTAGGTTATGATCCAAGTAAATTTGGTAAAAAATGAAAACAAAATTGAATGATTTAGTGAATGATTTGGATAACAATTGAGGAGATAGCTATAGTTTACACTTTCTCACTACAAATTGACTTATTGACTGAGAATTTCAGCGGGCCATTCTACTAAGAAATAGTTTCCCCACAAATAATTTTTTTACTTCGAGTGAGATCAACTTCTGTTCTTGCTAAAACGTGAATTTAAGCAAATTCTGAGTTATCCCGCACATATTTTTTGCCCTTTGAAAAAAGTAATTGATTTTTCACTTCGATGATTTTGATGTTTTTAGTGGGCCTGTCAGAAATTCATAGTTTCAATTATAATTGTAAAATTTGCTTCAATCAGTAGATATTTACGTCTAGAAACATGTACATGTTGTACATCAAAAAAGTTATGATTTGCTTTGCGCCATCGCGTGAGCTTTATTTCTCAACCTCAAAATTTGATTGAAATTATTTTCCCAAGATTTCATGATCAGCTTCCCGGGCTGGGTCATGTTGGGTTTTTTGGAATTTTCTCCTTATAAAAAAATCTCTGGAAACTAAAAAGTACCTCACGTTTATAGGTACACCATAGGGTATCTGTGGGTGATATTTTCGAACTTGTGCCACATTTTTTCGTTCTCACCCAGTCGTTACAGAGAATTGCTCTTAGTATCTCAAGAACCATAAAAGAGATTGACAAAATTTTCTTACTGCTATTCCTCATTTAGAAAGGTCTTATATCCACTGAAGTAATAAAATTTCTCACTTCATAGGGAAACCAACAAAGAAATCTGTTGGCACTGATCTCCATGGTGTTGATCAATTAGTTTGAAACTTATTAGGAAACTGAATCAGAAGACTAATTAATATATATACATGCAAAATCTTCCAGTTTTTACCCAACTGGTACTAACTTACTAATTTTGTAATTTTTCATTAAAGAAAATAAATAAATGATAGGTAATTTGTTTATTATATAATTATTTTTAAGGAAAAACCGCACAGCTTGGAGACCAGAGTATGGAAGCTATATGGTTGAAGGTAAAACATTTTTACTGGCAGATTTGACAACTGCTGCAATAACCATAACAATCCTTTTCAAATCCAACCACCTTCAAAGGTATGAGATAAACAGGGTTCACACTTCCATCAAGATATCTTTGTTTCATAACATTAATCAAGTGAAGTGAAGTAAGATGTGATGTGATGAGGTGTGGAATGTGATATGTCTATAGCTAGTGACAATTACTCAGCATTGTGATAAATTTAAATTTTGAGATTTCAGAGCTCTTGTAAGCCACTGAATCCGAATGATGTGTTACTTTTATGAATTCTAGGTCACAGTTTATCTCTTATAAAACTTTAATTACTGTAAAGTTTATTGTTTGAGCATCTTCATCGATCACAATCTTGTAAATAAAAGAAGCCGCTGCTTATAAAATATATTTTGCTGGTTCACAGGCACTCCGGGTAATCCTTATGGAGGCTGCATGAGACACTTCAACATGATAGAAGCCAACATGCAGCTGAGGTAAGGCTATCACTGGTTCTAGCTACCTTTAAAGGCTACCTTTAACCTAAAATACTTTTCATACAAGCCCTGGAAAACCCTGGATTTTGTAAGCCCTGGAAATCCAAGAAAACCCCTGAAAAAGCCTCACTAAGCTCAATCAGTACGTTAAGGCCTCAGTCGGAGATTTTCCAGTAAAGACCTTGCTATTGGTTAATAAGTGTTATATAATTTAGGCTTACCAGTAATGGAAACATATATTGAACTTTCCAGCTGGATTTAGATTTTTTGTTTTGTTTTGTAGACGACACGAAACTCTGGAGTTTTTTGGCAAAGGTGATGTTGAAAGTGGAATGTCAATTGTAGGATTTCCCAGGTAAACTTTACATTTCACAAGAAGTGGTTTTTTGAAATTAAAAGTAATAAAATGATTGATGGGGCAATGCACCTGAAATAGCCAAAGCAACCATGGGTAGCGATCTTGGTGTTGTGGGTAGAGACAGGGTAGTTATCTTGGTGTTGTGGATAGAGACAGGGTAGTGATCTTGGTGTTGTGGGTAGACTGGGTATAGTGATCATGTTGTTGTGGGTAGAGACAGGATAGTGATCTTGGTGTTGTGGGAAGAGACAGGATAG
>JAOBRD020391953.1:0-36792 GCA_027575215.2 Hydrozoanthus sils
ATTCGGAATTGCAATGTTTTGCGAAATTATTTACCTTTCTTTCTTCCCTCGCCGACAGCGCTTTATCGATCGTTTCTAAGGTTCCCTAATGCTAGAACATACACAAAACCCAATTTTATCAATCTCAGTCGTTATTCATATCTTGACGCACATTCCCTCCAAACGCGTGAAGAAATAATTGTTGGCCATTGCGACCAAACACGTGAATGTCGCGAATCGTTCCATTTATGTTCTTTTCGGCTTGATTTCACGAAATCGACCCAAACTTTTTACTTGCACCGTCCCTCCTGCTTTTCACTATTATAAATTGAATATATATGAATGCCTTATTCTGCATCATACACATTTTGATTTAATACATACGCCAACAACACAAGGGTTCAGCATTTTTTGACAGCGCTGTTCACTCACTTGACGTCACAGACCTATTAGTACCCAGCCCCCACGTACGCAGCCAAGGGTTAAAAAAGGCACAATTTTTGTGTTTTTGAAAGGGAAAATAACTAGGAAAGCGAAGTCTTTCTTTCTTTATTTTATCCTAGAAATAAGTAACAATACCATATAGTTCTATTCTATTGAAATGAAGTTTGATGTGATATGCACTTTAAGATTTTCAGCTCATGACATGTCAGTATGATTGAACTTAAAAAACATGGGAAAAGTTAAAGATGCTTTGTGGCAAGAACTCCACCTGTGAAATTCTGTGATTCACACTATGATTACAAGCTATGGGGCACACACTGTATAGTTAACAAAATACCTACCACCTAAGTTCACACTATGCTTAAATTTAATTATTCCAAAAATAACCCATGGGGGCTTATTTTTGAAGGGGGGGGTCTTATACATTGAAGAAGTTTTTTGTTTCAAAAGTTGATTCCTTAACAATAAAGTGCCTGAGCTTATACACGGTGGCTAGGCTTGTTTTTGGTATTATATAGTATATGTAATGAAAATAGCAAATTAATAAGATCTTTAAGTTAACTCAGATGTCTTTTTCTGTGCTTGTTTGTGCCATCATGTAGCATCCTCTGTACTGACAGTTCAGTTTATTACCAAGGATCAGTTTTTGGGCACAAGTTACAAGACTCTCTCCCCTCCTTTCACTGTCAGAAAAATGTTCTAAAATGTGGCCCCTTACAAAGGTCTAATGTTGCCCCTTAGAATGTGCTGACTTCATGATGTTTACAAACATTATTTTTATTCCAAACCTTAGCTGGATTGCTTGAGAAAATTGGTTTCATGTGGTTTGAATATTGATGTTGTTGATGGAAGATTTGGTCAAACCATAGTGCAAATTGCAGCATTTGCTGGTCATGGTGATGTGGTACTTTGGTTGCTACAATCTGGTGCATCAACTAGTTGGGTGGTGAGTCTTTTACTTCAAACAGTACTTGCTTGTAGATGTAAAATAGTGTGTGCATCTGACTGCTTTTTAGTGCAGCTTGCACAACAGACAAGAACACAAAGAGTTTGAAGGTTTTTCAATTTTTGAGCCAGTTTCAGCATGCTACTGCATTTGATTTATGCAGTCTTGATAATTCCTTTGTTTCTTGTATAATATTTATGTTTTTATGTTAGTGATCAACCTTGTACATTTAAATTTATAGGTTTTTATTTCAGTAGCCCAAGCTAAAAGTCCTTATAGTCGTAAGAAGACACTCTTTGTAATCAAGACAAATTATATATTGCTGTATGAAATGATTTTTAACAAGAGATTCTGCCATAAAAGGGCAGCTCCTCCTACTCACATTAAGGATTTGATATTAAATTAGGCTGCACTGCAGCAAGCTTTTGTCCTAGGGAAATTCCTTTGGACCATATCTTTGCCACATCAGCGTATCAGCGCTTACAAGCAGATTGATCTAATACTAAGAACATGAGGCAGCATGGAGTACAGCAGGAGAATAATTTTGTTCACTCAATGGGGGCTAAATGACAACTGGAGTGGCCCACCCCTTTTATACTGGAACCTTGTGGTTCAAAGGTTCTTTATTTTCCTATATATTTACAAAATAGTGGTGACAGTACAATATTTACATTATTAGTTTAGATAGGAGGTGCAGAAACAAACAACCTAAAAGGTTAAGTAGGTTTTTCTGCACCTACAATTCAAACATTAAGTTTTATAGTATTTACAATATTTGGGGGAAAAGAAGACAGATAAGATTCCAAATTATTTTATAACTTCATATTTGAGCTAAACTGGGGACTACAGTCCCAAAAACGAAAAATAAATTATTACTATAATAATACAACTATATATTTATATACTATAATCACTGTAATAGCAAGTGCAATTTTAGTTGTTTTTTGAAAACTGAAAGTGAGGAACTAGTTTTTATATGAAATGGTAATTCATCCAGCTTGCGACTCCTGCATATTAATTTTCATACCAAACTTACCATAGTTAAGATTTTGGTGAGAGAGAAACAAACATTTGACTGAATAGTTGATTTGGAACGCAATTATTGTAATTATGAACTGAATCTACTCCATGAAAAGATTGCAAAATATATCTTGTAACATAGAGTTTGAATGTCTATGGACAAGTTCGCAGAGCTGGAATTTATCTAGAATTTATGTTTAAGGAGCTATTAAGAAAATCTTTCTAAAGTATGATTATACTCTCAGGTGCCAAATAAATGTCCCAGAACAATATTGTTATTAATTTTTTTAAACTTTTCTCTACCCCTGAGGCTTATTAAGAACCCCCCTGATTAATTTTCAAGTTCTAGTACAATCAAGTTGTCAAAGTTTCAAGATATGAATTTACTGAATATTATGATGTGTTTGGTGTTTCCCTGTTTTTTGTTTGGATTACAGCATGGCTTGCAAGAATCTAGATTTAAGATTTCAATATTTCATCCATATCTTTGCTATTCTCTGAACATTATCTTGTTCTAAAAGCATTATAGATCCATTCTCTGCTCTTGCCCAATCTACTCAACTGTTATTTCTCATCCCCCATTTATTAAACTTTAAAGACAATTATCACCCCCCAGTTTATTTTGACCATCACCCCCAATTTGGCACCTGAGTGTACTCAGATACATGATGTTTCAGTTTTTTTGTCTTTGTTTGTTACCAATGTCAAAGTTATTTTAGCAAAGTTCATCTGGGCCCAGTTGTTCAAAAGATGATTAACCCTAATCCGGGGTTAATTACCATGACAACCAATGGTTTTGTTAGTTAAACCTGGTTTAAAGTTACTCAGCTTTGGAAAACCAGCCCCTGGTCAAGATGTTTAGCCTCCAAACAAGTTACAGTAAACCACATGACACTACTACTTTTTGACATATATACATCTTATCATTCATTAGTCTCCCTGAAAAATTATATAGGTGTAATATATCATGCATTGTTTTAAGTTGATTACTTGGTTTTATTGTTTACTATAAGATGGTTTTTTTATGTTTAAAATGTGATGTTATTTCTTCTTCATATATCGTAGGATAGCCTTGGGGAGAGCATAGTTCACAAATGTGTTCGAAGTGGAAATGTTGAGTTATTGTCATTGCTCCAAGCCTATGATGCACCTATGGGGTAAGAAATTGCTCTTACTTTGTTACTTGCCCTTAAGTGGCTGTTGGTGTTTTAATGCATGTGTGTGCAAATGTTTTTTTTTTCAATTTGAATTATTGGCAAGAAATGTTCAGAGATTGTAGATATCTGTATTTTCTTGACTTCACTTGCCCACTTGTTTTCAAAAGAGTTTCTAAGTAAAAAGGGTTATGCGCCATGTACCAAGTCCTGAATTACGTCATTACTTTTAATTACAATAACATTATGTCAATGGAAAACTAACAAAAAAAACATTGAGAGATGTATTGCCCATAGGACAGATAGGACAGTGCGACAGGCACAGTAAGACGTGACATTTGGGTCAGATAAGACAGCGGGACAGATAGGACAGTTGGACAGATGGGACTGTGGAACAATAGGACAGATTGGACAGTGGGACAGTGGGATAATGGGACAGATGGTGACAGTGGGACAATGGGGCAGTGGGTCAATGGGACAGTGGGAAAGATGGGACAGATGGGACAAATGGGAAAGATTGGACAGATGGGACAGTTGGGACAGCAGGCACAGATCCAGGAAGTGAGGGCAGGGCTAGCTATAAACTTAAAGGCAAGCCCTCATTCCCTCACCCACACTCAGGGACTGCAGAGCATTCAACCCAATGAGCACCAAGCTTTCTAGGGGGTCTGGGGGCATGCTCCCTAGGAAAATTTTGAAAATTTGAACTTTTGAGGTCGTCAGAAATGCATTTACTTCTATCAGTCTAAACAAAATTTTGTCAAATATTTGATAGTTTTCTTGGGAAAATTTATTGGTGGGACTAAAGCCTATCCAGCTCTTTAGTTCCACAGTCCCTGACACTCTACACACATTTTATAAAGCCTGACTTGTTCAAAGGCAAACAAAATAAAAGTATGTACTCCGAAAGCTTTGCATAACTAAGGTTTACCCTTTCATATAAAAAAAATCCACATCATGATTAGGGTACACAGAACTTTCAAGACATAATGGTAGTGAGCCAAATGCTAAGAAAGGCTTTTTAAGCAGATCCAGTTTCTGATGCATATCTATAAAAACATCATGATAAGTGTTTACATTCCTTAGATCAATAGGAATGTAATAAAGTTTTTCGCCATTTTTTAACAGTAAAAACTATAATTCTACATGTATTTATATCAAATTGTGAGGTCATCCTTTTGATCTTGAAAATAAGCAAGCAATTAGAACAACAAGAAGCGTAACAAAAAGTCTCGGAAAGCAAAGCGAAATCTAACTGCTACGTGCAATTGCAAAATAATCCTGCTGCTCACAGTGTCTTCTGGGTACTTTTTCCATAGGGAGCCCCCTAACAGCTAACCAGCTTTTGCATTCCATCGGTTTCCTGCCAATGTGCATGTGGGTGGAAAACAAATTTTTAAGCTTTGTTTTCTTTTTTATTTGCATGGTCCTTTGATAACAGAATTTTTTGTAGTTATTGAAACTTATCAATTGTTGCAATGCCTCCTGGTCAGGCTATCCTAAAGTGAATGCGGTGTAAACAAAACTTCATTACTGCCAAATCGTGTTGGCATTAACGAAGTTTCATTTACACAAATCTGTGTTTAGGTGAACGCATTTACGCCAGCATTACTGCATTCATTTCCGTAGACAACTTGGAACCCATAGGTTTGACAATCAATTTGTGAACAGAATTTGCATTTTACCCAAACTTCTTTTCCTTGTTCAACTTTGTATACAAAATCATCCTTAAAGTGCCATTTGCTAAAGCTTTTTTGAGACACACTCACACCATGTCCATGGCTGAAGGGAAACATCAAAGGTTAACCGGGTTCACTCATGCAACATGCGAGTGCATGGAATAAAGAGCCTGGAACATATATCACAGGTTACTGGTTTTATGAAGAAACCAGACCATCATGCAAGTTTATATTGACAAAATAAGAACTTTTTAAAATAAATTATTGTAAACACAAAGCTGTCTCTCGTAGATTCGACCTATGAAGCATTTTTTTAAATACAATTTTTATTACCAATTCTTTGTTTCTGGCTAACCATATTTTGTTTTAGGGGTTATGAGATATTGCTACTGTAAAACAAGTTTGCGGTAGGGCTCGTTTTGTTACCCAATTTTGGACAGCCTGCTGGTGATCTGGGTGCTTCAGTAGGTACAAAACAGAGTATCCATCAGAAGGATCATTAATTCAAAACAATTTAAAAACTTGGGCCGAGATAAGCAGGGTTTTAAAATCACACTTAGATCACACTTAGAATTAGATATGTTAATAATAAAATTATTTTAACACACAAAATTTCATCTATAGATTGTCTTTTCTCACTTTTTTTGTTCAAAACATTTTAGCTGTAGTTTGCATTAAAATTCACAAGCGGAGTTATCTGTTTATAAATATTGCATACAAACCCAAGAAGAAAATACCTTGTGAAAATATTAGATCACTTTACATACATACCTTCCCCTCCCATCCCCCAAGACTGCTCCATTGCCCCATCTGACCCACAGTCCCATTGTCCCATCTGTCCCATTGTCCTAACTGCCCCACTGTCCTATCTGCCCAATTGTCTTCTGTCCAAACTGTCACGTCCTATCTGCCCTACTGTCCTATCTGTCCTGCTGTCTTATCTACCCCACTGTCCTACAGGTAGCACATTTTTCAATGTTTTTTTTGTTAGTTTTCATTTACATAATATTATTGTAATTAAAAGCAACAACCTAACTCAGGACTTGGTACTGTTACGTATGGCACATAACCCAGCAAAAACATGTTTGTGTCTCTAGCACAGGCCCTCCAATATTATGCGATAAAAAATGGAAAATTATGCAGTATTATAGGGCTAATTATGCAATAAATTATGCAATTTTTTTAAGTGTTATGCATTAAATTATGCAATTTTATTTGGTTGCCTGGGGCAAAACTCCATGAAACAGTTTTTGAACTCTTTTCATCCCTTTAAAAATCGGTTTTGCACACAAAGGAGCAAAAGGTAGGTGTTTCAACAACAGTTTTATAATGTTTTAGTGTGTTCAAAGAAGGAGAAATAGATATGAAAATACTACCACAGAGGGCTATCACTATATGAACAGTATGTTGAAAACTGAAACACAGTTACCGTAAGTATATAAAGTCCCAAACTGAAAGTTTTTCTGGAAATTCCAGTAGCTGTGTACAACAACCACAAATTTAGAAAATCACAAGTTTCTGCGATTTTTTTCTTTATTTTGCAGCCTTAGCCATTTCTTTGCCATCGTCTGTATTTTCCGCATCACTTGGCCATAGTGTGCTTTGACCACCTAAAAAAACTCAATTTAATTGTCTTGATTACTTTAGCTTACCTCCTGACACCAGTGTGCTCTGGATACAATACATTTTGCATACACAAAGTAGTTGTCATTTATAACATGAAAACGCTGACCTGTACCTGTGCGGGCCCATTGAAACAAAAGATAATCCTATGAAGGAATCTGTAATGAAAATTGCCATGAAAATCATTCGAAAATGATTATTTTTACTGGCAGTTTCATATTTTACTGGCAGAAAAAAGGAAAGGTTTAAGATTTAAGAAAAATCAGGAAAATCTTTTAAAGTAAGCTATTTTTTGTTTCTTATTGTGTTAGTAGTACGATTTATGCAGGATTATGTAAAAGTTGAGAATTATGTGGCATTATGCAATTTTGGGTCGACTATGCGGGATTGCATGATCATATTATACCAGAGGGCCTGCTAGCATTTGTTTCTAAAATAATGTGCTGTACTCCTTTAATCATTTTCTCTTAGACTATACATCTTTAGACAATTCAGATTTTGGGTTGAGCTTTTGTGGTTCATTGTTTCACAGGAACAGTAACAACAAAAATCAGACTCCATATGATGTTGCAGCCTCACTGGGTCTGGAGCAGTGCTGCATGCTTCTAAGGCCTTTTACCATTCCTTCAGGTAAATGAGATGCACTGCTGTAGCTTTAATTCATTACCATAAATTAATTGAGTACCATGGATTATATTACATATGTACAATGTTTATTTAAGAAAGATGGCTGAAGATTACTATTACGACACTGAGAGTAGAATGCACTAGCTGTCATAAGACCTCTGTAGTGAAGAGGTTGAGATCACTGCATCTCAATCCTCAGGTTCTTGGTCATTACCTTAAGATCTCTGCCTCCAATTCCTAAGGTCCCAAGTCAGTACCCTAAATCTCTGCCTCCCAATCCTGAGGTCCCCAGTCAATACCCTAAGATCGCCTCCTAATCCTGAGGCCCCCAGTCAGTACCCTAAGATCCCTGCCTCCCAACCCTTAGGACCCCAGTCAACACTTTAAGACCTCTGCCTCCCAATCCTGATACCCTAAGATCTCTACCTCCCAATCCTTAGGTCCCCAGTCGGTGCCCTAAGATCTCTGTCTCCCAATCCTTAGGTCCCCAGTCAGTGCCCTAAGATCTCTGCCTCCCAATCCTTAGGTCCCTAGTCAATACCTTAAGATCTCTGCCTCCCAATCCCGAGGTCCCCAGTCAGTTCCCTAAGATCCCTGCCTTCCAATCGTGAGGTTCTTAGTCAATAGCTTAAGATCTCTGCCTTCCAATCGTGAGGTTCTTAGTCAATAGCTTAAGATCTCTGCCTCCCAATCCTGAGGTTCCCAGTCAATACCCTAAGATCTCTGCCTCCCAATCCTTAGGTCCCCAGTCAATGTCTGGCCTGGTTAAAAGTTGAATAATTGGGTGACCTTTTCCCTTTAGTCCACTTGATTAGCTTTCCATCCCTCTGGCTAGTAAAATAAGTACCAGCATACATGGGCCTCTTTGAAGCAGTTGCCAGATGCGCCTATATGTGCTTCTGGTCTGCTAGGGGTAAAACTGATCATTTTAATATTTAGCTTATCCATATGCACTGTATAAATGGAATGCCAGTCATTTTGCCCTACATCCTAGCTGGTTTTGCCTCACATTTATAAACAAACTTCAATTTTCACGCAGCCGCAGGTAAGAATCGCAAGGTGTTTTCTTGTTTGTATCGCCAGTCCAACAAATGATGGGGGTCGTAATTACAAAGTCAGCAAAACAAACTAATTCAGTATGGTCTGCAAAATGGTATTCACATCAAACACTTTAAAATTGCTGATAAAATGGATTGCCGATACTGACAAACTCACAAAATCCCAAAATAAATAATAAGATTAGCTTGGGGGCAACTAGGCATGAGATTACTTGAAACTGCCAAAGTAGATCAAACAAATTTATATTTTGATGATAACATCCTGCAAAACATACTTTATGCCATCAAATGGCTTCCTGGTTACATGTTTTGTGATTGTCAAAGACAATTTTGAATCGAGTAATAGAATTTCGGAAGCTATTCTTTGAAATAATTTTATTTTCATTTTTTAGTTATAATTTTATTCAGTTCGATCCAATTTATTTTCAGCCTAGAGTATTTTTATTGCTTCTGAAATTGAAATCAAAATATCAAAACCTGTTGAATTCTTGAAAGCAAAACGAAAACTGTTGAAATTATAGCAAAACAAGGATACAGGTGACAAACTAAGTAAATTGACATTTCCAGTAATACCCCCCATGGGCTGCAACAACCAGTACTTGTGACGTCTTCTCTGTTTTTCGGTTGCTTTTAGAAACAAGTCCAATGTCAGAATGGCTTCTCAATGCAGGAGGCCAATTAGATGATAATACAGTATTCTTAGTCTTTCTTTTTGTGTCAAATTGTAACGGTTGGGCAAAACTAAGTAAAAACCCGCTTATAAGAACCTTAGCTTAAATAGGTTCTTGTAGAAAGGGTATCTGTCTAGTGGGATTTTAGGCTACTGTAGGTTCTTAGTTTGACAAGGGCATTAGCGATCAGTACAGACTACTGCTACTATACACAGGGCAAATGTGATCTGGAATATAATTTATTTTGTATTAAGTTTTTTTGTATTTGTAAACAAATATTTAGATTATAGCCACACAATAAATTTATTTTACAAAGTGCTAGCATGGATGTCTGTGAAGGTCACATCCTCTTATCTAACTGACTGAAACCTAGACTATTTTTTTTTCTTTTCTTTTTTTACCTGTGCTTCAATTTTGTAAAATAAGAATCCCTCTAAGATCTTAAGATTCTTATAAGAAGGTTTTTCAGAATGAGAATTTTAGCCTTACAGGTTCTTAAATTTTAGGTTCTTATACGGGGTTTTTTTACTGTACAATGGAGCGAAATGACTGGTTCACCATTTTACTTAACTTTACCACTGTCCCATAAAAATGTAAAATCTAAAGTAATTACCGTAAGAAACAGTTGTGATATAACTTGTACAGAATTGCAATTTATTTGTAGGTTAAATCCAAAACTGAATTGTCAAGTAATCCATTTTTGTAATTCATTGTACATGAAGAAACTTTGTACATAAGCAAATATTGAATATCTGATCTCAATTAAGTCAATATATAGTATTTAAAGCAATAACTTCAAAGCTGCCCTCCCTTTTCTTTACCCAGTAATAATTTTTGACTAGAGGTAATTGATGGATTGATGGTAACCTTTAAAAATGTCGTAAGAAGTATCGTCACTCTGAAGTGATTCTACTTAAATACAAGATCTTGTTATTTAATATTGCTGTTGTGGTCAGTTAAATGGTTTGCATGATATCCATTTTAGCATCTGAACAAAGGTCACTCAAACGTTGCTTGGATGATGAAATGCTTTATTACAATGGTGTTAAACGACAAAGAAACGGTAAGGCTCGAAAGTCTCTTACTCAAGTATTGTTTAATAACAAATCTCAAACTGAAATAATTTTAAGGTTAAATGAGTTCATACTCCAAAAAGATCAAGTGAGTCTGCCACTCAATTATTATTAAGTAAGTGAATGACTTGTATATGGTCAAATAAGACTGTGAATGAAATAAGATCGAATAAGTCAAGAATCAACATAAAAATTATGTTCAAATAGTTCAATGACTCAGATAAAAATGAATATAGCTAGTGACTCAACTATGGCCTGAACAGGTTTGTGACTCAAATATGGTCAAACGAATCAGTGAATCAAATATGGTCGAATGGGTCGACTCAACATAATTTTATGTTCAAATGAGTCAGCGACTCAAAATATGTTCAAACAGATAAAGTTAAAATAGCCAGTAATTAACTATGGCCTGAACAAGTCAGTGACTTGAATTGGGTCAAACGAGCCTAAATAAAATATGATCGAATAAATCGGCGATTCAAAATATGTTTGAATAAGTCAGTGACTCAAGATATGCTAAAGCAGTTAAAACAGCTTACCTAATGATTCAACTATTGCCTGAACAAGTCAGTGACTCAACTGAATATGGTTAACTAGTCGGCAAGAGCAATAACCTTAAAACCTTTCCAATTTTTCTGTAAGGCTTGATTTTTTAATTCGCCATCTGGTGACTGAAAATAAACTCAACGATTTGTCTTTACGCTCGTACAGTTTCATTAAGGTAGTTAAAGCAAGCTATGCCGGCAAACCTTCTGTACCTAGAACACAAACTAGCTTAAGTATTGCTCTATTGTTTAAAGGTATTGTGCAGCTCAGCAATTACACCAAGGTGATCAATTCAGAATCACATCATCAAGGTGATCCGAGTCTACAAAACATCAACTCATATGCCATTATAGGTGGCAACCACGAAACTGCTCAGAATGGCCTTGCTAACGGGGATCCCAACGTCCCTCACAGTGGCCTTGTGCCTGAAGTTCGTGGCGTTCAGAACCAGGAGAATCCCCTGTCCCATCAAAACGGCTTCATCAGTGACGACGCTGACATGATCGACGTGATACAGGATGAAAAGCTAGAAAACGAGTGTAATAATAATACTGCCGTAGCTCCGGCTAACGTCGATAAGGCTATCATAAAAGATTATCTACATCATCCTCATTTTCGACAGAGATCACGATGTCTGGCTCTTTGCGGACACCTTGTTTAAATAATGTTTACGAGACAAAACTTTTTGATATGTATCTAATTATTACATATATTCAGTCACGGTACCTCGGTTTATTAAAACGCGGTTTAAGCTTGCTGGAAAAAATCCACCAATTTCTTTACAGCATCACATATACACTTTTGTATTGTAACTGATTTCATGAGTTGGAGATACCGACTTACCACGTCATAACAGAATATTGAAAACGAATGACTTTGAAGTTTTAACGATAATCTCTGCTTGGCAAATGCCTAAGATGCGAAACTTTACGAGTTTGTTCCAGCTAACTCGTTAACTGCCTTTTTACTCACCCTTTTTACTAATTATCGCTCTGTGAGTATGTAATTTTTTATTCTGCTAACATCTTTTTTTAAAACATATATTTTTTACCCAGTTTTTTTTGTAGTCAAAAATGGCGTTTACTAAACAAAAGTCAGGCATTACTTTATTGTTATTTGAGCAAACCCATATCATTTTAGCAGTTCAGAAAATATTGATAAGTGATGTAACAACAAGTGTAAATAGTGTGAAAAACGCGCTTGGACTTTTTGTTCAACTCTCGAGTGAAATAGTCAGGCAAGTACCCTCATCAACTTGTTTAAATTAATCGTATGAATTTTGGTCTCATTACTGAACACTTGATTGTACTCGTTATGTACGGACCAGTTAGGATTTTGTAAAATGGTATTCCTTGGCTATGGACTTTTTTAAAGTTATTTGTAGTATTGCAAGATAGGAACGAGTACAGTAATAGCCCGCATATAAGAACATGGGTTTTAAGAACCTGTTTGGCTAAAATTTTGATTTTAAGCCCCCTCCACATAAGAACCTATTTAGGCTAAAATTTAAGTTAGGTTCTTATCAATGGGGTTGCTGTAAAAGTGTATAGGTAGAAACTGCTGAATTAAGATCATCTATTTAAAAGTAACTCGACATAATTTTTTTTTCTTTCAAGCTTAAGTACCATGTTGTATGTCTATTGTGTTTGCCATTCAAATAATTCCCAATTTGCAAGTAGTGTACTCTACTACAGTATTAAAGAAAGCTTTATGACCATCTCCAAGTCTGTGAAAATCACAAAATATTAATTGTAAAATATCAAAATATATCCCAATATACTGTATTACGAGATGACATTTATAATATATATAGTATATTCAGATGAAATTCATATGAAAATATAAGAACCTCGGTAGCCTAAATTTGCTTTAAGTACCATTTATATAAGAACCTATTTAGGCTAAATTGAAAAATTCAGGTTCTTATACGCGGGCTATTACTGTATGTATAGTAAAGTATTTTGCGTTATTTAATGTAAGCTAGGCTATTAAAATAGTTTTGACAACCAGTTTGTTAACTTAAATATTTCTTTTAATTTAAACGTATATTTATTTTTTGTACATTTCATTTACAATATTTCTTTTGTTTCCAGGCTAACATCATGCAGTTTTAAGTTATATCCCTTAATTTAAATATGAATTGAAATATTTTATGAAGCGATAAAATTACTTGCAGTAATTAACTTTATGGTTTGTTTTTTGTGTATATTGATGCTACTTCCCCTTTAGCATTTCCGTTAAAAGTTAAGCAAAAGATAATGGCGATCGCGCTCTTACTCTATAGACCGAGTCTCATTTTCCTTGTACCAGTTAGAGGGTCATTTTAAACCAACCTTTACGACCACAAAGGGTAAAGAAGTCTTGATTTCTCCGTCAACCAACAAATCCATAAGAAAATTGCATGTATGACTTTTAACAAAGCCATTCTGTTCCTTTATGCAAAAATTAGTTGTAAAAACTGTAGAAAAACAGAATTATTGATACAATAATGAAACCTTGCCAGAGTAAAAAGAGTAGGGAAATTCTGTAAAACCATTATAAAACATTTACTCATACAAAGCAAATGCATTCAAAAATTTTGTTCCCAAACAAACTGAAAAGAAAAACCGACCCTAAATGGTTTCGAGAGTTACAAGATTATTTTGAAGCGTGGCATTCAGTCCAGAATGAGTCCTGATTCTTCAAGCAAAATGACCAGTGAAACTTTTCCCCTTACCGTTGCCTAAAGAAAAGTATATGATCCAATCGTTTCTATTTTTTATTTTAAAAAATTTAACAGCCAAACAACGTTTTCACAACAAATTTCCAAAAACAATGCGAGAATAAGCCTTCCCTCCCTTCTCCTTTGCAATCTGGCATCCATTCAGCTATCTGTCCTCGCCAGAACATTGAATGAAAACCATCAAAACGTAACAATTATTTAATACGTTTTCATCAAAATTTAAAAACTTTGAATCATGGAAAACAAAAGACAGCTACAATGTTGGAAAAGCTCCCCTCCATCCTTGTCTCAACTGAGTCGACAGGTCCTTGACCAACTCTTTATAGTCGGGTTTTTCAGCGACATTCTCGTCTTCACGGGAATCGAGATACAACTCTCGTGCGTGCACATCTGACCAGTTCGCGCGTATGTTTGTGATATCGAATCCAATCCATTCGGTGTATCTGTGCTTCACAGTTTGCATTGAGTATCCCATAATGTTGATATCTTGAGGGAGAGGTTGACAGGTATTCTCCACTGGCTTGTCTGAAGGTCTTGGATAAAGAGCAGTTGTCTAGGTTAGTCGAGGATGAATTCGTATGCAGAATGTTACGAGAAGTACAGAAACTAGCGGAAATTAAAGACACTAAAGCCCCATTTACACCAGAAAAATTTGGTACGGCTCGGATAAAAATAAGTACGCGTACCAAAAAAAAAACTGGTTCGACACAAATAAATTTTGTCGTGTAAACGACTTTTGCTCATCCTTGCCGGATTAAAATTTCACCCGTGCTCGGACCATGTCGAGAGGTAGTCCGGACACGGGTGAAATTTTAGTCCGGCACGAATGGGCAAAAATCGTTTACACGACAAAATCTATCCGAGCCGTACCAAATTTTTCTGCACTGCAAATGGGGCTTTAGAGCGAGTCTGCATTTCTCTTGAACGAACTATCGAAACTTGTACAGCTAAAAACATCTCCTTTTCTTACAAGACGGTAGTTACCTTGGATATTGGCTGAAAACAGCCTTTTTCCACTCCCGCGAAGGATTTTGCAGCAGTGGAACGAAACTAATTCCTTCTGTGCACAGTTTTACCTTTGAGGAATCTTCAGGACACAGCGCTGAAAAATAGAAATTGCCCGTCCTAAGAAGGAGTCTCTCGTGCACGTGTGGGTTTTTATGACGATAGTAACTAGCCAGAAATAACGTATATACAAATCTTTTTGTCAATGATCGACTTAGGAAGCGTCACATATCGATTTCTCTACGAGAAACGTCATGGCGACGTTAGGGGGTGGGGGGGGATTGGGAACCGTGACGTTTTTTAAGTAAACAACTTGGGAGTATTGATTATTGTGGGAGAAAACTTCGAACTTTTCAAAATTTCATTTTTATTATAACGAAATCCTTATATAGCTGTACACTAAATAAACACATGAAAGCAGATACGTTGGTGACGGAGACGGCAAGAAATTTCATCAATCCAAAACTTGAAACTCAAAGGTGCAAAAACAATTCTTTTGTGAAACATGTGGAACCTCAACCCAAGAGCCTTATCTCCCTGACTGCCAGGCACCACAAGAAATCGTATTTGCTGACTTCAGCGAATATGATTTGTTGGTAGATGACAGACAGGAAGAAAGTCACAAGTTCCTGAAAGCCAGCGCACGATTGCACATGAAGGATACACATATGACAAGTTGATGCGTCCACATGTCAAGCACTATCATACAGGCTCTGCTTTGGTCACGATCCGGGCACAGAAATTCCACCAGTCAAATGTTGAGAGTCGTGCCAATGACCTGTATCCATAATTGATATCACTAAAACAGCAGGGAAAGTCGGCAATTGTTCTGATTGTAGATGGCGGCCCGGACGGGAATGTGTGATTCCTTGCAAATGTGCTTTACTTCTTTAGACTGTGGCAAAAACTAGAGCTAGATCTTCTTGCCGTATGCTGCTATGTACTCTGCATTTAATAAAACAGAACACCTTTGGTCACCATTGGCCAGGTGTTTAGCAGGTATTACCTTCCCTGCAGTTCTCGAAGGTGATACTGCTCCACCTGCAAAGCTGTCAGGGCTCACTGAGAAGGAGCGGGAAGACAAAGAGGCGAAGGTGTTTGAAAGAGCAATGAAGCAACTGGTCGGCGACCACGGGGCTGGAGTTGAGTTTGATGGATGCGCCGTGACAGCTAAATACGTTCCATGCCAAAACGATGACAGCTCGGTGTTCACAGGATTCTCTGACGTCAAAACATTCATCAAGGCACCATTGAGAGAAATGGAGAGCGGCACAAGCAAGAATATACTCAGAGAAATGAAGGTCATGCAGAAACACCTGAACCGGAAGGCTAACGAGGTTGTTTTCATGAAGTGTAGTGACTTGTCCAGCTCCACTGGCTGTCCCAATAAACCATGCAAGGCTTCCCAAGTACAGGAGTTTCTACAAAAGAAGGACTTTAAACTATTTCGTCCAGAAATAGATCCAACAACAATCAATAACAGTCTGATGTCCAGGCGATGTATCTGAAAGTTCAACTAGCTGGTGCGTCAAGTCAACCTGAACGACCGCGTGTAGATGAGAGTCTTGTGAGCAAGACAGTTAAGGTGAAGTACGATGAGGGTACAAGCAGAAGAGAGGTGGTGGACAGGGGTGGTAATTGAGAAGGTAGCAATTCAGCTATCTGGTGTTCTTCCCCGACGATAGAGAAATATCGGAACTTAACAAAGAAGAAATTGTTGTTCTTGAAGAGGGAGAATCAAACTGAAGATTGGAAAGAGCGTGAAAGTACAGTACCCTTTGCAACAGATGGTGGAGAAGATGAGCTGTTTGACGGAATTGTTGTCAAAGCCCTCAGCCCCAACAAGCTTCAGTTTTTTTTCTCGATGACCATCAAATTGATGATGTGAACATAAATTCAATCCGTTTTATTTGAAACACTTGAAAATTGACTGTTTGCAGATTATAGATTACTATTGTTACTGTTTATGTCATGGACGTTTTAGTTCGAGTGTATTAAGCCTTTTATCGAGTCATAATGTTTTGAAAAAGTTTTCATAGTTTATAATCGACAACATTTTTATATGATCACACAGTTATGAACATTACGAAATTCAATTTGAACAATCGCAAGAACAATGGTACTGATTGTATGGAATTTTTAAGAGAGAAACTAAATAGCATAACACTGTAGAAACGTTTTATCATTATTTTGTGCATTTCAGAACATTCCTGGGATTGATTAGGTTTGAAAAATCATTGATTTGAATGCAGCGTCCAGCATGCTCAAAATTTAAAATCGATTGAATCAAAAGACAAGTTAGAAATTCTCTTTTTAGGAGGCATTTATATATTAAACAATGGATATAGAGTTAAATTTTAGAAAAACATCGATTAATTCGTCTGACGTTTCTCAGGGGGGTGGAGGGTTTGAAAAGAAACGTCGCTATGACGTTTCTCGTGGAGAAATCGATATGTGACGCTCCCCTTACCATTGTGAAGGAACACTATATATGAAGAGCCCCCCCACCCCCGGTAACTTGAATTGCAAAGAGAAATTGAAAATACTTCGAAACATCGGGGTTTCGAGTTAAAGGGCTTAAATCCAAGGAAAAATCCGTATTGATTCGGGCTAGTGGGGAAGTCCAGTTTTATTACCGGGGCTTCGAGTTACTGGTGTAGTTGGCAAAAATGATCCATTCAAGGCATCAACATATTTTCTTTTTCATTTTACTTTCTTAACTCATTTTGTTTGTTAAACTGATAGTACGCAAAGACCATAAACGAAAAATATTGCACAATCGCATTTTACAATTATACTATTTTTACAATTAAATACTGAGTCGCGTTTGCCCATCGACTCGAAAGTTTCACAAGCAACGTAGAAAAGCTGGGGAAACGATTATGACTCGTACAAGTTACAATTAACCCGGTTTCGGTCAGGGTAGGCAATAGGTCAACCAACTGCACTAGAGCGACAGCCGGTACGTTCGGTAACAGCCTGCTCTGTTCCTATCAAACAATTTACTGACCTGGTTTCTCAATACCGCAAAGCTCGGCCAGAGTTGGCAAAAGGTCAACCAATTCCACTAGGCCGACAGCGACGGAACGTTCCGTAACGTGTTGATCCGTTAACCCGGGAACGTGAAATATCATAGGCACATTGGTGGTGGATCTGAAGTTGCTGTATTTAGACCACTCTTGGTGTTCGCCAAGAGACCAACCTATCGCAGAAAGACAAACTGAGGTTTCATTGCACACTTTTTTTAAAAGGAAAAAAGTAAGAGGGGCCTGGTCTTAAGGTACAGGTAGAAAAACCAGAACTATAATTGACGATTTCTATATGAGGAAATGATCAGACACAAAACCCCGCCCATAATCGCTCCACAAGCTAGGCTTTTGTAGGACACCTTACATTACGCAAAACTGGAGGTCTTGTTGACATTGGGGGTCATAATAAAGGCGAAGTCCAATTACACCGTGAGATCTTCCGCTGCAAAAACATACACAAAACACGTCGCAAACGGTGATTCTGATGCAGGTTATCTTTGTAGCTGTTTCGTTGTGCCAAATAAAGTCAAAACTCAGTTTTCTCTGCATTAAGCACTTAATTACGCTTGTTTCTTATCGAGTAAGACCGCAGGGTTCTACTGCAGGGAATGCTTGTTCTTTCAGCACCACCTTATGACTTAACAGTGCATATAACATGATGCACAGCCATTCTAGGCACATAGATTGGTAATCTATAATTTCGGGATTTTTTTTTTCCAACCGTATAACTTAAACTTGATAGTAAAGGTAACAAACCAGAACATGCAAAGAATATAATACCATGATCTCCAATGAATATCACGATTGTACTATCTGTGAGCTCGTACTGCTCAAGGCCGGTCAGCAGTCTCCCAACCAAGTGATCCATGTAGCTAGTGGCTGCGTAATAGCTCTGACGGATTCTTCTACTATAGTCTGAGGTGAGGGGTCCATAAGGAAATTGAGGATGCAATCCAGCTATGTCCTCTCGTAGACGCAAGTCGGTCCATGGCTCGTAAGCAACTGGAGGCATACCGGCAGGCAGAAAAGGATCTTTGGAAATAAACAAGGTATTTACCAAGCTAACGAATTTAGATTTCCAAAGTAAAGTTCTGTAGCATTATGCATGAAGGATCACACAAGTTCCTAAAGGTATGAATTTGTACGATAAACCTCAAGAATTAAATCTATATCTAAGACAAATTAGCAACAACACGGATGATGATGTTGGACTACAGAAACACGGCACCAGACAAACGCCAGTTGCACCAACCCTGCATGATCCTTAAACAGGGACCCGCGCTATAAAAGGCCTGAACCAGGCGCTCGTCGCCTTTAGTTGTCACTCGACCTCCGAAGAGATATGACGTGAAATAAACGGATTATTCATGTGTAAAATTGTTTTATGTAACATATGAATAGAACAACTAATTACTTCTAAATCATAAGTTTTTGTTGATTTCTGTTTCAAATAGAGGGAAATTCTACTACAATGGTAAAAAGAAATGCTAGCATTAACCACGCGAAGTTTCGACGAGACACGTGTTATGTTCTAGTAAGCGAAACTTATAGGAGTTGTGACAACTTCGCTGAATAAGGTACAAAATTTCCAAATTTCAACGAAATTTCATATAAAACGAAGAACAAAACGACACAAAATTCACTTGCGTTTCTTTTTACCACTACTGTATGGAAGAAACGATTATGAATGATTAAATTTTAGCGAATATGAGTTGCTTTATTTCTATTGCTCTGAGAGAAGTTGAACCGCCGCTTGGTCCAAAATTTGAATTTTGAAAATTGTTAGACATGGGAGGAATATAGCGTGGATCCTTGTTTAAGAGACGGCGCCATAACTAAGTTTAATAATTAACAACTATCCCAAGAAGGGGAGGTGAATAGCGGTTGATATATACCGAGACGCGAAACGTCGAGGTATATATCTAGAGCTAGACACCGACCCTGTAGGGGATAGTTGTTTTAGTATTTATCAGAAGATGGGGATAAAATGCACTTCATTTTTCAAAGAAAGGACAAAAGTTTTTTTCCATTTCTAGCACGCGTGCTTCTTGTACATTACATTTTCGTTTACATTCTTCAGGGTTTTTTTGAAGAACATAAATGTCGTAGCAGATTTTGAAAGAAAAATTTTTATCCTAACCACTAAAACCAAAAAGCCTTGTTGTCCTCTTCGTGTTTTCTGGAATGGTTCTTCAATTAAAGCAATCATTCTAACGGGTAACGCGACGCCATTTTGACTACCACCTCAAAATCAACTAATAGTTAACAATTATTCACCGAAGTGGAGGTTAATGGTGGATATTTGCCGAACCGCGAAATTGTTTTAGTATATACCACACAAGTCGAACAAACAATAAACAAAAAAATATTTTAATTTTGGCAATGCACCGACAAAAAACACAAGTATTCGGGCTATTTTACAAAAATATTTACGTGCGCCCTCGCGCTATCAAGTAGAAGTCGCACGACAATTATAAGTCAGGAATGGTTGATTTACCGTTAAATACTGACAAACCAAATTTTGTTGCCAATTTTGTGTTTTTAGGAACTTCATCATTTACTGAGGTTATTTCCTCTTCGGTAACCGAAGCGAAACGGGAAGCCATTTTGTTTCCGTCTCTTTCGCGGCTCGGAGGTAAATAGCACTGGGCATTTTACCTCCAAGCAATCCGGCTGAGTTAACCAATCAAAACCCGCGAAAATGGATATTCATTTGTGTGGTAAATACTAATAAAGGATATTACATGGCCGCGTGGAGATCTAGATACAAATTTTATCTTCCAGTGGTGAAATGATAGCTAACATGCGCGGCAAACGAGTGCAATATCATTTCAACACGAGAAGATAAATCACCCGCGGATCATGACCCTTTTTGGTTGTCTTTTTCTCCCTACCCTTTTCCCTCCAGAGTACAAGACTGGTAGATTAGTCAGTTGTCATTCTGAAACATTTACTCGTAGTATTAAGACCTTTGTGTACACAAAAACTGACCAACTTCCTGAATTTAGTCTAAATACAAAATTTACCATTGCGAGCAAAATGCTTCAGTAGGTTTAGCTTTCTTCGTTATAGAAAGGAATTGTTTTCCCTAAAATTTCAGGAGTATTCCAGGAATACAGGGAAATTAACTGTTTCTACAGTAGCTTCCAAAGGCCCTGGAAGGAAATATCGAAATCCCAGGAGTTTTCCAGGAATTCCAGGAGTAATGCGAACCATGTTCTTTAATCCGCCCTTTTGGTTGCCAATTTCTCCCTTCCCTAGTCCCTCCAAAATTATAACCCAAGGGTGATGGCCCTAACGATTGCTTATTCGTGCCCAACCTTAATCCCTACAGCCAATTTCACCCTCTATTTGTTCCAACTAAGCTTTACCCTCCAGAATATTTACCCCCCCCCCCCCCCCCGGTTGATGGGTGCAATGATTGCTTATTCGTCCTTACCCTAGACCCTCAAGACTATTTATGCCGCGGGTGACGGACCTTATAATAAATATTTCTCCCAATCCTTTCGTCCTAACTTTAGTCCCTCCAGATTTATAACCCACGGGTGATGGCACTTATGATTGCTTTTTCGTCCTTACCCAAGTCCCTCCACTTTATTTAACCCGCAGGTAATGGCCCTCTTGCTTGCTTATTTCTCCCTACATAGACCCTCCAGATTTATAACCCACGGGTGATGGCCCTTATGATTGCTTATTCGTCCTTACCGAAGTCCCTCCACATTATTTAACCCGCAGGTAATGGCCCTCTTGTTTGCTTGTTTCTCCCTACCATAGACCCTCTAGATTTTTTTAACTCACGGATGATGGCTCTTATACTTGCTTATTTGCCCAAACATTTGACCCTTCAGATTATCTAACTCGTGGTTGATCGCTCTCGTAATTAGTACGTTCTTTAAACACTTGGAAATAGGACATTTTACTTGCATCATTTTGACTCAGTCTTATCAATTGTATGGATTGTAAGGTACATACATACGTACATACATTAATATGATAAAATTACTAAAACGCTAAAGTGCTAAAATGCTAAAAAGCTTAATACAATTGATAAATTACTGAAACGCTAAAATGTTTAAGATTCTCGACGAGTTGAATTACATTTCAAGTTATTTGGTGAGCAGTGTTCTCTTTACTGAGATTTTAAACACTTTAACAGATTTGATTTCTGTTTGCTCTTTTGGAACCGAAATGAATTTTGAAAGATGTACGTGCGAATGGCACATGAACCTGAGGAAGAGAACTCCGAGCGGTTCGCAATAGAACTTCAAAACGTTTTCAAATGATATTTGTTAAATATATAGGCGCCTATGTACGTGCGAATGGCGCCTATGACTCCATTTAAAATGTTGTGCATAAAAACTAGGTCACTGAGCCTCAGTATCTCTGAGAACGGCAGCATCTTCAATTGTTTTAAAATTGGGCTTACGTGCTCATATTTGCGCTTTTTACAGATGATGCCGAGCAGCAAAGTTTTGAACAAGTTGTAATCTGGTAATGTTTTTCTTACTTGTTCCAGCCCAGACGCATGAGCAATAATATATAACATTGTTTAGAGTTTTATGATCCAGTAAGTGACTAATACGATTAATGGTGCAAAGCTTTGACATAAGAGAGGGTACAGTAGAGCGTCGGTATGGTCATTAAAGGAAAGCTGGCTATCCAATATAATGCCAAAATCTTTAACACAGTCGCTCATTGACATATAGTCTGAATAATAGTGCGCCCAGTATTGAGCCTTATGGGTCGCCGTGTGACCTGGTTGGAAGACTGGGTACAGAGTCATCAATCCTTACACGCTGTATTCTTTCAGTCAGGTAACTACGAAACACTTCAACACGTCTGTAGACATCGAAATTTAGAAAGCTTTCTTAGCAAGGTCTCGTGGTTTATGCTGTCAAAAGCTTTGCTTAATCAAGCAAAATTACTGCAGTACTTCTTTACGGTCAATAGACCATTTTTACGCAAAAATATATTAACCGTATCAGAAAACTGTAGCTAGTACCAAATTCAGCGCATTAATGTTAACAAAATTACAAAATTTCGTGAGTACTTCCCCAAAACTAATGCAGATACGAAGTTTTGAAACTTGATCTTCTGCTCTTATTATTACAGAGATATGTATGGGAAAAACATTGAAACGAGGCTGGACGGACACGCCCTACTTTTCATTGGAAAATTGTCCAGTTTCAAACCTTTATATCAACGTCAAATTGCGGCCGATCTTTATGAGACTTTGTAGCTTTACTCTTCTTAATGTGCTGAGATTGACTTTGGACTTATTTTCTCAATAAACTGAATATATTTCTATACCATGTGATAAAGGTCTATAGCTTAGCATCATTAGAAAGGATATCCAAAGTGTTTCTGTTGAATTTTCTGTTTCCACTTTGGTGTTCTGACAGTTTACTGCGACGGTCGAGGTAGCTCATTAGTTGGTTATATGTACTATTCTTTCTAGCACTTTCGATAGCGCTGGCAGAAGCGAAATAGGGCTGTTGTTTTCTTGTACCTTTTGGTCACCTTCTTCTAGATGGGGGATTATCTCTGCTGTTTTTCAGGATCTCGGGAACTTTCCTCTATGCAAAGACTCACTGATGATGTTTGTTATAGTCTGCAGTATATGTGGTAAGCAGTCTTTGATGACTTTCATGTTTACTTTGTCATGGCCGGGAGATTTGCTCGATAGCATACTTAAGATTATTTCCTGTACTTCGGTAGTTTACACTGGTCATACGAAGAACAGTGGCACTGTTTCATTTTCAGTAGTGTTTGTTGAACCGTTTTCCTGAGCTGTGTTTAGAACTGGTAAGTTGAAATTGTGAGCAAGTTCTTGTGCTTTTTGAGAAGCATCTTCACCAAATAAGTTAAAGTGTGCAAGGTCAAAAACTAATACCGAATACTATTGACTAGAATTGCTCTGCTCACTGGCTACCAGCCATCCAACTTGATTAACAAAAAAAAGGTTTTTCCCATCGCTATCTTGCGTAGGCGCGTTTGTATGTACGTTCGTTACATCCACTACTAACAAGAACTATTTGCTCTTAGACTATCGCTCCTACTTACCCGGGGGAAGGGGGATTTTTTCCAGCGGATACAATTCGAGGAATTCTCTTGGATATTTCAGTGGAATGTGGGGCTTGTGATATCCAACGGCGAGAAAGAAGGGTTTTCCCTTATCACTTGTAGCGGAAAAATTCCTCATTAATTGTAACGCTCGCTCAGTACTCTCAATGTCAGGTAATGATCCCCCAGGTTGTGACGACACATCGACTGGACAAACAATGTTCATGTGCAGGGAGCCATCGGGATTCTTACATACCTATAAATACGTACAAACACTGTTACAGGAAGTCGTGAAATGCTTGCAGAGTTCTAACAACTAAGTATTTCACAATGCATTACAGAAACAGCGCTCCAGCAAACTTCAGTGGATCATAATTGATGCATGGACTGGTTAGGAAAGCAGGCAAACCTCAAAAGGAAAATACAAAGAATGTACAAAGATTCTTTGTTTTATGTTGAACGAACCGTGACCCTGCACATTCTTTGTTTCAGGTGTTAGTGAGAATATTTCGACTGGCTATTTGTTGATTTGCATTACAAAAGCTTTTGTGTTTTCTGTATGTTTTGTGCAGGGCACGACCAGAAAACAAAAGAAAATGGCGAACAAAGACATACAACAATGGTTTCCTAACCAGTCTATATATATTAACTATGAGTGGATTGATAGAAAAGCGTCGTTCTTCGATATAAGTAGACGCGGTTGTTTTGCAATGCTACATACCAGATAATCTACGAGCAAGCACTTATATTAAGTTTAACGAAGCACTCAAGAGCTATGGCAGACGTAAAACACACCAGGAAGTTATATCCGACCTGTTACTTTAGTAAATACTGATAACAAGCAGCCACAAGCTCGTTATGAGAGCAACCGAATGCCAATACGGGTTGTTGTTTCGAAGGTTTTACAGCGTTTAGTTCCCTATACCACGATTTTTCTACCAAATTGGGAATTTAAAGTCTCGTGAAAGATACGTCTTACATTTTCGAAAAATAAACATCCACAAAAAGTAGAAAAATAACTTAGTTTAATGTATACGTGTTTAGAAAAGTCTTGCCGTCCATGAATTTAATCGTAGCACTGACTTTAGCACACTCTAAAGGAATAACGCAAAGTTGTTTAACTCGTGAATAAACTGTTTACATATGATGCAGAGCTCGACTGCTTTACAAAGGTGCATTGAGCGTATGCCGTCTTTGAATGAAATGTTGATTTACTTCTTAAAAGGGTCATTGTCCTGTGTTCCGGTATTGCATCTGATTGTGTGTATTACGGTAACAACGTAACCGGTATCGTTCTTGCAACAGTCGTTTAGTTAAACCTCGCATCCTCGTATAAACTCTACTACCTTCATAAAACTGAAAATGTAGTTTGGTTTTATATCTACGCGAACACAAATATGAACTCGCAATGACATTCGCCTCAGTATGATGTTTCTACACGAGATTGCCGATAGCGGTGCGTTTTAGGTCCCATGCAAACAGTAGCACTGAGATAACCTGAGCGAGTGAATTTACACATATTAATATAGTACCCCTTCCAAAACTTGTTTCAACGCTTCGTGTATCAAGCTCGAAAGTTTGTGTTATGTCATTTCAATGTACGTACACAGAGCTGACCTTTGCGTTCTTGTACTGCTGTGTGGGAGGATGGTAGGGTGGCGCCGACCAGCTGTACGGGTAGTCATCGCTCTTGTTAGACGCTTCACCTACCGTAATTCATCAATTACAGTAAAAATTTTGTTGTGCTGCACACTTGCATACAGTCATTGTTACGCTAAATACAAACGACAACGCGACGACGACGACAATTATTAATAACAACGACAATAACATTGTTGACAACATAAAGTACAACAAAAACAACGACATCGGCAATGATCACAACAACAACAACGACAACAATAACAACAACATTGACGATAACATCAATGATGACGGCAACGGCATCAACAATAACAAGACCATTGACGACGACGACAATGACAATAATAAGGCAGTGACAATGACGACAGCAGCAACAACAATAAAGATAATAATGACAACAGCAATATCAACAATAACAACGACAATGACGACATTATTAACAATGTCAATGACTACAAACAACAACAACAATGAGAACGAAAATGACAACAAGAACAACGACATCGATGATAACATAATGACGCCAATGACGTCAATAGCAACAAGGACAATGATGACAACAATGTCGAGGACAAAGACAACAACAGTAACAATCATAACAATAACAATGACGACCACAAGGGCAACAATAACAACGACGACCACAACTTTGACAACAACAATGACGACGACAATGACAACAATAACATTGACAATGACGACAACGAAACTGACAACGACAATTGTTGTCATTGTCGTTATTGTTGTTAACAATATTGTCGTTATTTTCTTTGTCGTCATAGTTGTTGTTATTTTTATTTTCAAATTTAATCTATTTTTAATTTTATATCTTTTTTAAAATTTTTGGTGGTCATCTCGGGTGCAGTTTTAGTCGAGATCGGCACGAACAGATTTAAAACAAATTTTCATCAATTTTGGAATCCAGAATGGACTTTGAGCGAATTAGGTCATGCTGTTCTGTTGACTTGAAGTTGATGTTGTACGAGACCTGGGCCCGGTTGTACGAAGCCAGGATAAGCAAATCCACCGAATAAGTGCTTTCTATTTTCAGCAGTAATGAAAGTTGATCAAGGGCACTTTACCCATTTTTTTAGAGTCTTCCATTCACTTAACAACAAGAGATGGAGAAATAAAAAAGGGTAAAGCAATTTTTGATTTATTACTGACGACAATCATCTTGCCTATCCAAGCTTCGTACAACCGGGCCCAGACTAATAACTAACCAGGACCACGTGACGACGCGATTAGAATATGTACACACTTCCCTCAACAGCCGTATTTCTTTGATCTTACATTTTATGCATGAGAAAATTACAGCACTTATAATAAACATTCGGAGTACTTGTCTATCGCTGTAACCGTTCCGGTGGTCACAAACCTGGATGGAAGATTTTGCCAATGGAGACAGTCGAGTAGCCAGCTTCTTTGAAATGTTGAGGGATGGTTGTAAAGTTTCCCGCTGCGTCTCTCCAATACTTAGCCCCTTTGTTTGAATACAGTTTGGTCGTATCTGGCCTACGACTTGTGAGAAACGATGTTCGACTGGGTGCACACACAGCTAGTTGTGAAGCAACAGTTGAGAAACTTACTGATCGGGCTGCCAGCTCGTCCAAGTATGGAGTTTTGAACAATGGGTTTCCGTAACATCCCAAGCTTGTTCGTAAATCATCAGCGACAATAAACAAAACATTTCTTTTGTTTTTTCTTGACTGATGTATTTCCGAGGAAGCCACAGCTTCAAGTTTGTGAATGGAACATAAACTCAAGAGAAGAACTGTGTAGATTCCAATGGGTATTTTCTTCATTTTGTTGGTTTGCTTTAGGGAAGATTGGGTGCTAATCGTATTCATGCGAAGCTCGACCAATGACATTTGAGAGGGTCGCCTGCATCAGCGCGCGGTCACCAAATGACGTTCGCGTGACCGGCCAAGTATTCTGACAAAAAGTGACAATGTAATTTTTTACGTCTTATTTTTTTGGCTGAATGGTCTTAAATTTTTTTGGGGGTTAAAGCCTTTTAAGAGGGAATATTCACTGTGAAAATACTTAGCACATGAAGAAAAATCAAAATCCTTTATATTTGGTCCAAAGATACTCTAATCCATCTTAAGAAATGTGGTAGGATTTTTTTCCTTCGGCAATTAATTCAGTCCTAAAAAGAACGAATTTTTTTCAGCACCCCGAGAATGGGCGAAACACGCAATTTTACAGCAAAATATTGTGTGTTGCAAATCTTCAAATTTTCATTTCGTGTCAACACTAAATACAAGTTTTGGCTCGTAAACGTATTTTTGATGCCCTAACGAGTAATTTAAGCCTAAACATTAGCTTCTTCCTCAAGAATTGAAATTACCAGAAAACACTGACTCTGACGAAAACCTGCTCCGCTTGAAATTGGCTACTCGGCGGACGGTATTTTTCAAAAGGACAAAATCAATGCCGGGACAATTTCAATCAGTATTTCCCTAAAATACATGGGGATATAAAATTCTCTGCGGGTCTCTTGACCTTTGCGTAGAGCTAACAAAAACATCAACAGTTTATTATCTATCCGGTCTAATCTGTCAACACGCCAAAAGAAAAAAATCCACACGCATGTTTGGAAGCAAGAAGTTGAATTAAACAGGGCAAACTCTTCGAGTTTCACAACTTAAACAAGGTAAAGTGCCAGAGAAGCTTACCTGGAAAATACCTCATCTGGAAATCATTTGAAAGGTTTTTGGTCGATCAGTTTGAAGCAACCATTTTGAGCAATCAACATTTCAATATTCGTCCAAGTATCTACAGTCTGAATTGATGGTTTTCTTTTTGAGAATTTTACTTGACTGCAAGTGCTGTGCGGAATGGGTTAACAGCTATATTGATTAACAGCAGTTTTTTACTGTTTATCTTTTTTTTTGGGGGGGGGAAGGCTAATATCGTTGGAGGGTGCCCGAAGAACTATAGAAACTTACAATGTTCACCCTTCTTTATACCTCTGATAAATATAGGTAATCGCATGGGGCCGAGTAAAATTAAGGATTAATTTCATGAGTGTTTTCAACTTTTTCCAAAATTGCCCAAGTCGCTTCGCTGTGATTTCACGAATGTTTCCAGCTTTTTCCCAAATTGCTTGAGTCGCTTTGCTGCGAGTCACTTCGGGCAATTTGGAAAATTGAACACACAAGTGATATTAATCCTTAATTTTACGAGGAACCAGGCTATTACATGTTTATGACATCGAGGACAAAATTCTTCATTCTCATCTGCAGTATTCCACGAGAAAGCGTTTCATAACTTAACTCATTTATACCGAGTTTCTTCGAAAATTGCCGGAGATGTAATAAAATCTTTGCAATCTCTGAATAATAATGATGATGATAATAATAATAATAATAATAATAATAATAATAACAATAATAATAATAATAATAATAGTAATAACAATAATAACAATAATAATAATAGTAATACGTCTTTAATATCACTTGTTAAAAATACATAACAAATGTTACAATGGTAAAAGGTACATAAATAGTTGATATTACAAGATTTAAAAGGTTACTTAATTACTTCCTAGCTAAGTTGTATTTAAAAACCAATCTATTTAAAAAACAATTCTTAAACCGTTCCGTGTTGACTTTAGGTCTTTCAGATGTTTGAGTTCTCAGCTTCTTGGATGTTTCTTTTACTTTCAGGAGAAAATGATAAAGAGGATGGCACGAATTACTATTTATTTTACAGAACAATTTTTGTCGCATTGTTCTAAAATATTTAAATGTTCTATGGTATGTTGTCTCTTGAAACATCTAGTTAAAAAACATTGAATTACATTTAAATTTGGTTGACTGGCTCCATATTCTGGTAATGCGTACATAAATTTTGGAAGCACAAGTTGCTTAAATAAATGATCTACTTCCGAAAGCGTGCAACCCTCTCTCCTCAACGATCTGATAATGTATAAACACTTATTTGCCTTACATAATTTTGTTTTGATATGATAACTTGCAATTATTTTGTATTGTCAAACCTAGCACAGTTCTTTCTTTTAATTGTTCTATTCCATGTATTGGATGAAATGTTTCTTTGCACCCTTTTTTGACAAAACATACTTCTTTACATTTACTTGTATTACATTTCATATTGTTTCTTTCAGTCCAATCCAAGAAAGCACTAATTGCTTTTGGTGATTCATCCACAATGTCTTTGACTACAGGTATTAGAATTGAGCCATCGTCTGCATACTTTATCAAGCTAAAGTTACCATAACCATCTAATAGTAGATCATTTAAAAACAGATTAAATAAGTAGGGTCCGTTAACACTCCCCTGGGTTGTGCCACGATTCACATTTTTCCATTCAATAACTACGTTGTTATGTACAACTCTTTGGTTTCTATCTGAGAGAAAACTAATCAGCCAATTAACTATGTAAGAATTTAACGGAGCCTTTTTCAACTTCTCCGACAGCAGACTATGCTTAACACTGTCGAAAAGCTTTAGAAAAATCCATCGTGAAAACTCGCACAGCCTTTGTTTTTGGATTTTCCAGAGCCTGGCTGATGTGAAGTTGCATTTTCATTTGGGAATCTTCGGGAGAGATTGGAATTGTTTCTAAGGCATTTTTATGATTTAAAAAAAAAACCGGAAAATCTTCGGAAAATATTTCTAAGGCATTTTTAAGACTTTTTAAAATTTTTGGAAAATCTTCGGAAATTTCCGGAATTATACCAGAGACCAATCAGCGCAAAGTAATTTCGCCCTGAATTAAGAAAAAATGTCCCCGCTGTTATCTAATCAGCTCGAAGTAATTTTCCCTCTATGTTATGAGAAATGAATGCTCCCTACTGAAGGTAATTAGCAGACTATTTCACAGTAACGGTATCCTACTTGAATATCACAGGCGTATGTATCAATAACCCAATGTTTTTCAATTATAGATTCCTTCCTTTAAAGCCTGTACGTAGCCTCACGGGAAAGGGCGCCATACGATCTAGATAGAAATATAGCGCTCTGCCAGCCAAGATGGCGGCCAATTTTCGAACTCCAGTGTTTAGCATTTGACTTTCATATTACTTGGCCAAAAAATCCGAATTTCAGAGACATGTGCTACAGAAGTGTACAGTTTTGTTTCAAGCTTATTATTGGGAAGCGGCAAGCTCATTCCTACCGAATTAAACTTCTTTAATCGTCAAAGGAGGGATGGAAGACTCGAGCCACTTGGCATGAGACGTCTTGGTGCCCGGGTCAAGCGATACCCAAACTCAAATTCCACATTTGAGATAACTCGTATAGTAGTAAGCGGAGACATTCCTCCCAACCCAGGGCCTTCAGAGAAGTGCAACGTGTGTTTAAGAACGATTGCTCGTAACCATAGAGCTGTACTTAGCGTTTCTTGTAATGAGAGGAGTCATATCAAGTGTGTCAATATAAAGCCGAGTGAATATAGAAAGATTCAGAAGATGTCCGGTAACACATGGACCTCTCCTAGTCGTGCTTGTAATGTCCCTTATTGAACGATGGCTAGGATTAACTCAGATATAAACATATAGACTCGAATAAATTGTTTCTCGCCCCCATGATACACACAAGCTCGCTACTCTGCAACCTCGCCTAGTACACAGGCCTCCCACAATACTACATCCCAACCAACCTTAAAATAGTTCAGAGTTTAACTATAAATTAATTTAGTGTTCAAACTAGACGTTCAGTAACAAATTTCCAAAAACAACAGCATGTGTTAACTGGAAAATAACCCAATACACAGTCTTGTAATAAAGTAATCAGCCTCCAACAACAACAAGTGTAAAGGTGCAATTACTCCAATACACAGTCTAATAATAAACATAATGATTGTCTATCTTCGGCTTTGGAGTTCTCGCTGAGCGCCGTAACTTCTCCATCTCTTGGCCTTCTTCCTCAAGTGATGTCAATTGTACTTCTCCGCTCCTAGGGTTTGGGTTTCTCACTAGTGGTGGATTAATTTGTTGAGGTGCATGCCCTTGTTGTTCCAAACATTGTTCGGCCTCATACTGTCTTGGCTTGTCACGGTGTGGGGGCACCTTCCTAAGAAACTTCGCGTTCCGGATCACACGCTTTCCTGTCTCCACCTGTTCTAGCTCGAAAGTGTCTCTTCCTTTCAGCTTCAGGATAACATACTTATCCCCACTAAAGTTAGGGCTTAACTTCCCTTTGTTAAAGTTTGCAACAAAAACAATGTCATCGACTACAAAATCATGGGGCTCAGCTCTTCTTTTCCTGTCCGCATAGTTGGGTAATTGTTCTTGATATTGTTCATATCTCTGTTCCGGAATGTTTCCTCCTGCAGTCTCCGACACTACAGGCAACTTTGTAAATATTTCTCGATTTAGCATGACCCTTGTGGGGGGTCAGCTTAGTCCCAACATGGGGTGTTGACCTGTATACTTGTAGTATCTCTGGTAGTGCATCCGTCCATGCGAACCCTTCTCAGCTGCTCGGATGCTGTGTTTTAAATGTCTGTGAAATCTCTCAACTTGACCATTTACTTGAGGGAAGTATGGAGAAGTTTTACTATGTTGAATACCATTTGCGCGAAGGAAACTTTCAAACTCCTCTGAGACCAGCTGAGGTCCGTTATCGGTGACTAAAACCTTGGGGTTCCCAAACCGTGCAAAGATCACCTTGAGTTCCTGTATTATCTTTGACTTGTGATACCTTTAAGGATCACTGCCTCCGGCCATTTGCTTCTGTAGTCTACCAGGGTAAGGATACAGACTTTCCCTGAAACCGGGCCAACAAGGTCATTGTCACTTTGTCCCAAAAATGTTCAGGTAAGGGCGTTGGCTTGCATGGTGTATCTCGCCGGAGTGGTTGTAGTCTCACGCAAGTCTCGCAATTACGACAGAATTCTTCAACATCAGGGTCCATTCCAGGCCAAACAAACTTGCTCGCAGACGCTGTTTAGAGTGGCAATACCTTAGTGTGCTTCGTGTGCCAGCCAGTAAATACATTCATGAGTGTACTCATCTGTCTCTTGTTCCTGTGCAGCCTTCACTTTCTGATCCTCTCTCCCAGCACTACTTGATTTACAACACTTAGCAAAGTGTCCAACCTTTTTGCATTTTCTACATTCAACCTGTTTCGCTCGACATTGGTCATCATTCGCCAGATGATCATTCCTTCCACATCTGAAGCAGTTCCTTGGTTTGGTTTTGGATGCTGCAGGCGGTTTGTCAACTTTATTGATCTGTCTAACATCAGATTTTTTCTGAAAACGTTGGGTTTCTCTAAGTACTTTATTTAACCTGATAAAACCGATCAGTTTATTACAATAGAAATCCACTGGTATTAACCGGTGATCAGCAATAAAATATGTATATCTATATATATCAAAATCTATCTATAAAAAGGGCTATATCAAAATGAGGCTCGCTTCCTAAATTTGCATCTTTCAGCCCACTTATTTTTCCTAGGCTGACAGTTAGCAGTCAGCGCCGTTTCCACATCTTCAAACTTTACTTTGCTTCCGGGCAATTCCGACAGTAAACGTTGCACTGCAGGCGCTGCTAAATGTAATAAAGTCGCCTTTTGTACAATATCTTCCTCTTTATCGAGCTTCGTAGCGATCCTGTGATTTTCAAAAGCTTCAAGCCAGTGCTTCCATTTATCTGCCTGATTCGTAGCTTCCAAATTGACCGGTGGTAACGACAACTTTCCGAAATTCTTCTTAAACTATTCAAACAAAACTTGTTTATCGTCGTCGCCAATTTGTAATGTCCCTGATTGAACGATGGCTAAGATTAACTCAGTTATAACATATAAAATGTTTCTCGTCGCTATGATACACACAAGCTCGCTGCTCTGCAACCTGGTACACAGGCATCCCACAATACTACAGTGCTTTTACTTCGACACAGAATGAATTGCCGTCTTATGGTGTAGGAGACTCTAACCTAACTCTAATCTAACATCTAAATATCAACAGCTATCAAAATAAGTTTAAGGAAATGAAGGACATTATACAAAAACTGAAAATACAAGTGATGATTATCTGTGAATTGAAAATTGACTCCTCTTATCCCGATAGCCAATTAGTAAATAAACCCCTTCCGGCGGCTGGTATATTGGAGGATAATGTCCGCGGTTGATAGATTGTCCGAAAAATGAACAGTTGGCCGAGAAGCGAAGCTTCGAGGGCAACTGAGAAATTTTGAGGTCAATCTTTCAGCCAAGGACATTATCCTCCGATATAACAGCGAGTCAAAAAGGGGTTTATTTATTTTATAACCCTCCCAATAATTTTTTCTTCGATAAAACTTGGTGTACAATTGAAGAGATGAAAATTTCTCTCTTGTCCACACTAACTGAATTTGGATGGAGTTTTAAGCTTAAGATATTTTACAGAACTTTAGAGAGAGAGAGAGTTTAGTTAAGCCTGTTATTAAAACTATTGTTTAGCGAAAGCGGACTCGCAACTTTTTTTACCTTCAAATACGTTTACGCGCGTCGTCAGCTTTGTCGCTGTCCTGCGCTGCCTTTAAAATCAGGTATTTTTGAAAATCTTTGTTGTTAGACTCGGTGAAATGATTAATTTTATTGTCTATCAATACCAACTTGTTCAAAATTTGAAAAATAACATTTGTTGTTTTAATTATAAATGGCCGACAAAATCGCAGGGCAGTTATCAAATTGGAAGGGGTATATTCGCTGATAACCTGCTTCCAATTTTGTACCACGTGACGTGTTTTATCCAATGAGGTTGCACGAAAATTATTGGTTGGGTTATAATTTGCTATACCTGGATATATGTTAGATCGAAGTTATAGGAAAAAGGGAGGTGGTGGAATTCTAGTATATGTGTCCTCAAGCATAATCTGTAAACGGATTAAAGTTCCTCGTTGTTATAAGGCTATCGAATCTCTGGTACTGCAAATTGAGCTGAAAAGGAGTGTTATTGTGGCTGGTCTATACCGACCCCCAAAATCTCTTGTAAGCACCTATCAGCAACAACTTGAGGAGGAGATTAACTACCTGTGCAACTGAATTTCATCACAGGGGCAAGCGGTTGTTCTGTTAGGTAATCTAAATCTGGAAAGACTCCGGCCGGATAAGGCGGAAGGTAAATTGTTGATAGATACAGAAGAAAGTCATGGTCTTGAGTGCCTGATAACACAGCCAACAAGGATACAGTCAAGAGGTAAAAAGATCACTAAGACTCTTATTGATGTCGTTTTGACAAATCAACCACATTTGTTTAACCATAGTGGGATTTATGACCCAGTGCTTACTGACCATCCATTGGTGTATGGTTTCATGCAAGAGAAGATAGCCAGGTGCAAGGCTAGAGTAATTAACTTTCGCTCAACTAAGAACTTTGAGAAAAATGAATTCCCATAACACTTGAGCTTTGCACCTTGGCATGTTGGGGAAGTGTTTGATGATGTTGAGGACCAAACTGGCTTTATGAGTACTTTATTGACAGAAATTGTTGACGAGCATATGTCTCGCAAACAAATGCGGGTCAGGGACTCGGTTGCTCCTCAATTACATGACTGTAGAGTGGAAGGAGGCCATACGGGCAAGACGTAGGGCTTCTAGACGGTACCGGAAAACTAACAGCCCCGAGGACTGGGAACTATTAAGAAAACTAAGGAATGAAGCAACAAGGCACAGAAGGAAGGCAGTTAAGGGTTACTGGAAAAAGAAATCAGAGGAACTCAAGACCAAACCCCAGAACTTTTATAAAACATTCACATCCTTCCTGGGATCGAAATCCAAATGTAAACAAGCTTTATACATCAAGCTAAACATTAACGGTCGAGCTAGTAGGGACAGAGAGGAGATTGTCTTTGGCGAGTATTTTGCAAAATTCGCTGATGTTATTGGTCAAGCTGATGTGAACAAGAACAGTCCCTTTATGACCACAGCAGTATAGTAGCTATTACAGGTTCTAACCTTACCAACAGTGAACTTTTTCAATTTCGTAAGGTAGAACCAAGTGAAGTGAAGGAGGTACTGAAGAGCCTGAATCCACACAAAGCTACAGGATGGGTTCAATTGCCACCCAAGGCACTGAAGTCAAAGGCAACTGAAATGGCACGACCATAAGCGAATTTGTTTAATTTATGTATTGAACAAGGAGTTTGGCCGAGTGACTGGAAGAAAGGGGTTCACAAAAAGGACGATCGGCTCGAAAGAGAAAACATCGGCCCGTGCCTGTGCAGATTGTTACTAATAAAATATTTGAGCAACTACTCTCTCAGCAAATAACTGACAGTTTCATAGTTACCTGAGTGAATATCTTACAGCATATAGGAAACGTCATAGTTGTGACACTGCGCTCTTATTTCTAACAAAGAGCTGGAGACAGACATTGGATAACGGAGAGTGTGTTGGTCTGTTGTCGACGATTATGAGCAAAACTTTCGATTGTATGTAACCACCATTCCTGTTTGCGAAATTGAAAGCAAGTGCATCGATATTGGTAGGAAGGGGCAGCCCACAAGGGTCATCTTTTGGGCCCCTGTTGTGGAATTTATTTCAGAATGACTTGACATATGTCATGAATTCAAACATTTGCATGTATGCGGATGACCATCTGATGTTTGAAGCACACAAGGATGTAAAGATTATTCAGGACAGATTGCAAGAAAGTGCTGCTACAGCAACCAATTGGTATGAAGCAAAATATCTCCAGGGAAACTTTAACAAGTATGGCAGCATGTTAATTGAGAAGCAGGGTTTTCTCAATTTGAACATCGACATAAATGGCAATATAGTCACCCCCTATCAAACGGTTCAATTATTAGGAGTGAATATCGATTGCCAGTTAACTTTTAGGGAACATATAAGTGAAGTTTGCAAAAATTCTAGTCAGAGGGTAGGAGTATTGATGAGGCTGCGTAATTTGATAACTACGGCTGCCAAGCTACAATTGTATAGAGCAGCTATTCTACCACATTTGACCTACTGTAGCATGGCGTGGCATTACCATAGGGGAAGTGATACTCGCAAAGTAGAACGTGTACAGGAAAGAGGCCTATTGTGATTGGAACACTTCCTATAAACAATTATTGGAATTGGCCATGCTACCCACATTAATGAAAAGGAGACTACAAGATATTGCGATCACTATGTATAAGGTCAAATTTCAACTTTGTCCTAAATATATTGATGACATGTTTTACAGAAATGTAACAACATATAACTTGAGAGTGAAGGAATTTAATATTCCTTTATTTAGGATATATTTAGGACAGTTAGCTACGGTAAACATTCTTTGAGATATTTTGGGCTACTACTGTGGTCCAGTTACCAGCTAACGTAAGAGGTATACAATCCTTAGAAACATTTAAAAGAAACATTCGAAAATTAGATCTACATGCTCTAACGGAAAATAATTGCAAGAACTGCTTAGTATGTAGCACATGTCATATTTTAAACATGTAATATTGTAAACTACGACAAATATTTTGGCCATAGAGATGCCAATTCGATTTCTTAAATACGCATTATTTTTTTAATAATTTTCAGAAATTATGGTTGGGGGG